>JAQLOM010159078.1:2297-12564 GCA_030068315.1 Chrysichthys thysi
TGGCTAAAAAGGAGGCAACCGCTCCAGAGTCCCCTCCAACGGACAAGAAGAAGGCAACCACTCCAGAGACCCCTCCAGTGGCTAAAAAGGAGGCAACCGCTCCAGAGTCCCCTCCAACGGACAAGAAGAAGGCAACCACTCCAGAGACCCCTCCAGTGGCTAAAAAGGAGGCAACCGCTCCAGAGTCCCCTCCAACGGACAAGAAGAAGGCAACCACTCCAGAGACCCCTCCAATGGACAAGAAGGAGGCAACCGCTCCAGAGCCCCCTCCAGGGGACAAGAAGGAGACAATCACTGCAGAGCCCCCTCCAATGGCAAAAATATTTTTTCCAAAATCATGGTAAAGTGCTACAACCTGAATATATTTGGAATCATAAAAAAAATTAGAAAAATAATATGGAATGGAGTAAACAGATATAATTGCCCAAACCTGAGATATTCTTACTTTTGTTATCCCTTACCGCATCCCTGGCTGAGATATCTACCAACACTTCCATTAATGCTCTACATCATGACGCAGAAAAACATCCTCTTTTACTCAGCAGGATATGTTGTCTGAACTTAATGAGATGTTTTACCAAGTGAGTGCAAGTGATGTACATATGAAGCATTTATCAGAATAGACTTATTGCAGAACATTAACGAAAGTGAGCACATAGCTGACAGAACAGAGACACTTCATGTACCTGCTGACACTTCTTACTTAACTATCAATGTTGACATACACAAGCAATGTCGAGATACTGACTTCCTTTTTTACTCAGCAGATGATGCTTTTTTAAAAGAATACCTTATTTTAACTCATTTTTCTTCTCTTATAATTAGCACTTTATTGTATATTTAGCATCACAGTTGTTTAAGTGTACCTCAGAAAACTTTAAATCTAACTAGACTATTTTTATGCACATTAACAGTGACATGGCAAAAGACCGCGCCATGTACGCTCATATCATAAAGAGTTTAATGGTAAAATATATATCTAAAGGGGCAAAAATATTTTGGTGAAAATAAGGTTTTTCGTCCAAATTAAAACTGTAAATGAAATTACAGTTTAAAATGCAAGCTATGACATTAAACAAACAAAGGTCAAACAGTAGTTTGTCTCTATAATAATGTAGCAACAGCAAACACAGGAAAGCAGAACAACTTGCTTCTTCTTTTGCCCACCAGAATGCGTCACATTCAGCTTCAAATGTGCAAGAACATCCGAGAAATCTCCAAACGTGACATGAAAAAATCTTTATCAAATAAATACCTGGATAAACACATTGTCTATTGTCAGTTCCCCACTTATAAAATGAGCCGAATTATATCTATATATAATAGATGATTTCATTTTATTTCTAAGAAAAAAATTGTTTGCGTGACTTCCCGTTTCAGTCCTTTAGTATTTTTAGTATTGAGTAGTATTTTTAGATTTATGTGTCAGACATATTTTTTTTAAAACTGCGGAAGCAAACGCTAAACGATGTTAAAAAGGAAAAAAATGACATTGTTTCCTTAAACATATAAAATATAAATATAAAATAATTCGAATAAAGTGTTTGTTATCAGAATGTTTATTTACATAGATATAATGACACTTAAATGGTGATAAAAAAAAAAAAACAGTACAAAAAAACACATTGTGCGTTTCTGTCATTAACAGGTTTAAACATAAAATCATTTTTGTTGTTCTGTTAACGGTTTTCCTCAGGGTAAGACATTTTTTTGATTCTATTAAACATATCAATGTTCACGTACCACGTCTCCAGTAACAAACAATACTGTAATACCGTAAATATATCTAATAAAGCCCTGTACTTACGGTGATGCTTTCCCGAAAACTTCCATGGCATAGTCTAGATTTTTTTCACCCAGCCTCAAATTTGAGTGAAAAATAACACATAGAAGAATTACAATACTCCAGAATCATAATATGTTCTGTCCAATTAACAGCTTAAATTTCAATATGCATATGGCTCTGGACATGCAAAATCTTTTTTAGCTTCTTTTAATGTGGTAAAGGATATTACATCGAGTCAGAAATGTATAAACAGTACTAAACAGGGAAATCTCAAATTCAGTTTTTATGCATTACCTGTTATCGCATAACTGTGTAGCATAACTGTGAACTTCCAATGCATTCCCACCTTGAGCTGAGAACAAAAGCCCATGCTCTGATAAAGCTATCCAAGCTCTTTTCAAATGGAAAGCCTTCGCAACACAGCCAGTGACATGAACATAAATGTCCCATTCCATGTTATACCATGTTGACATCATTGTAAAAGATTGCTGTAAACTTGGATTGCCAGTAAAGTACTGTAAAATTTTCAGGAAACAAATATATTCACGGTAAAGTACTGTCATATTTTAATGTTACATAAAATAACACAATAAGCCAGCACAGCTCGTTTTGACTGTGCAGGATCCAGTTAAGGCCATACCCAACATCTTAGCCAGTGACACCCCACAACAACATAGCAACTAGCTTGCACTGATCGAGCTAGCTCAAACACTGGATAAACACCACTGCAGATGCACTTTGGTTGAGCCAGTTCTGGTGGCTCAGTGGTTAAAACTTTGCATGGCATATAAGCTCGTCATGTGTTCAAATCCTAGCACCAAAAAAATTACTTAACCCATTAGCTTCCGTGGTCCCCATTTGGGGATCATATATTGAATGGCATAAAAAATAGACGCCATGTGCCATGATCTCCAGTTGGGAAATTTCAGAAAAATTAACAGTCATATTTCTTGAAAGTAGATGTTTTTGTTACTGTTTGGATGTAAATGAATAGAAACACATGCAAATTTTCAGAAAAAAAAAAAATTAATGGGTTAACTGGGTCCTTGAGCAAGATCCTTCAGCTCAGTTGTATCCTGCATTGAGCAAACGTGATGTGTCACTTTAAATTAACTAATCGTATTTACTATTCATCCATCATTGGATGTTGCTTGAAGATGGAGAAAGTTGGAAGGTTAAGCTCCTACCAGTGATACTAAAGAAGGTAAAACATTTGCACTCATTGAACACTTAAGGTAAACGGGTCCAAACATGCCCAGAAGGTGCTGGTGAACAGAGTGTACTCTTTCCATTCAGGACATGGAGAGCTAATCTACGGTGTCCCTATTGGTCCATCAATAGCTGTGAGGTTTCTCCTTAACACGATGATAAAAAAAAAAAAAAGCTTCCCTGCACCCGGTCTAGAGTGTGAAGCGCTTTTCATTGAGAAGTGTCACTGGAATTCTGTAATCTCTCCTTAACTGTAGAATTTTTGAACCAGAAGCAGAATACTTGAAGCCTATTGATGAGTCCCCTTATGCATTGGGTAAAAGTCTGTCGCAGCGCTGAGGAGGAGAAATAAAAGATGAATGGATCCAAACAGGCGTTGAAGGTGATGGGGAGCAAAGTGTACACTCTCCACCTGGGAATACGCCATGTTATAAAACCCACCAGGTGGGACAAATTGAAGGGCATGAAGCAGATGATGAAGGCCAGGAAGGTGACTACAGAAAGCCCTATGGCCCTGCAACGCTTCTTAGGGTTGAAGTTTGGTAACCGGGACAGGATGAGAATGAACTTGATGTAGCAATAGCTGCAGATAATAAAAGGAATGCAGAACAGCACAATGAACAGCTCTAGCCAGAATGGCAAAATGATCTCCAGCTGCTTATCATTAAACATCATCTGGCAAGAGTCTTTGTTCCCTGGCACAACCTGGGTGACATTATTAGCTTTATAATGCTTCACGATGTAGACAAAACTGCAATGGGCCATTGGAACCACCCAGAAGACAACGGCAGCAATCACGGCATTGCGGGGATTTCGCTTTTGTTTGTATTTAATGGGGAAGGCGACTCCCAGATAGCGCTCCACACTGATAGCTGTTAAAAGCAAGGTGCTGTTGTAGATGGTGGTGTATATGATATATCCCATCAGAGGACACAGGAAAAAGCTCAGGGTCCATTTCATGTCATCCGCCTCTTTCATGCGGAGCGAGAGAAAGATGAGGACGAGCAGGTCCGAGATGTTGAGGCTGAGCAGGAGCACGTCAAGGGGCATGGCTCGCTGCTTTATCTTCCGTACGAAGGTGTAGAGAGCCAGGAGGTTAGCAGGGATGCCAATCATCATGGTAATGCTGTCCACAGTCAGGACCAAATCTCTCAGGGGTTTTGTCCAGAACATGATTGATCTGGGGCGCTTTTTTTTTTTTTGTCTGAAAAATATGAACAATGTTAAAAAAATTTTGACCATCTATACTTAATCCTAGTGCAAGCCTGGTGGCTTGTTTCCATTGCAAATCACTGTTACTGACAGACAAAGAATGGCGAAAAATATATATATTATTTAAGCCTGATTTATTCACTGTGAGAAATGCTTCTAATGCGTTAACCGGCTGCAGAATTGCTACCATTACTAACAAAAGATCTTATCAGGCTGAAAGAGAGAAAACAAAACCCAACTTGTACTGTAAAAATCCTATGTGATGTGTGTTGTGTTAAAAAAAAAAAAAAAAAAGGGTTATACTGTACAATGTTTGAGCTGTACACAGGAAGGAAATGTATGTTGAGATTATTACTGTTCTTTCCTCATGACATGTGAAGTCTTCTTTGGAAAATTTTATTCGACATTCATCCCATTTATGCATTCACCCTAAAATTTTATTTATAGCCATACAAGTCAACTGTCATTACCCAGTTGTTGACATTGTGCCATTATTTTAACATTTATAAATTCTTCCTGTCTCAATTACTAGCATATTGTTTAGCAGAAGCTAATAAATTAACATTTAATTTTATATACTTCTCACCGTGGGATTACAATGCTACTATGCAGGGCTCCATTTCTTTTTTCATTTTTCTTTTTTTTCTGTTTTTTGTTTTTTTTTACAAAAAACCCCAGCCTTGTAGCATTCAAAGACAAACACTAAATTAAAAAAAGGTTCTGAATGACGTTAATTACGTTCCTAAGCCCTATGGATGTCATAACGATATTTTTTAAATTGCATTGCATTTTTAAAACCCAGGCTGACACTTTATAGTATTAAAATGTAACCACATTTACAACCTAAAGTCTTACCTTTGCTTGTCTGCGTGAGGAGAGTTTTGTTTGTCTGGCTGAGATTTGTCGTATACTGCATGCACATTATATAGTCATGTTGCAATGGAAAGAACAACACAGCCCAGGAAAGAAGAAGTGCTTGCTTCATCTTTTACCGAACTGCTCGCATTGTTTTACAGAATGCCTTGTTTGGACGTTTTCATTCGTCCTGTACGTAAAGATTTTCGACAGAATGAGCAATTACTCAGACATAGCAGATAAGAAACAGAGCAGGTACTGAGTTTCTACAGAGTTACCCAAAGTAAGAAGAAGAAGAAGAAATGATATTAGTGATTATCACACATGAAACACACCACAGCGTGACACAGTGAAATTACTTGTCTGCGTTTAACCCGTGCACCAGGTGAACCAAGGGGGCAGGCGAACAGCACAGCGCCTGGGGAGCAGTGCTTGGGGACAGTAGCTTGATAGTCCCAGGCCTTGAACCCACAACCTTTCGATTGAAGTGCTAATGCCCTGGCTGCTAGGCTACCACTTCCCCAAGAAGCACTTGGGGAAGAAAATCAATCATTTAGTCACTCTCAATATGATGGACGAACAAGAGTTGACATTTAGTCACGCTCAATATGACGGATGAACACCAGAAACTCAGTTTCACTACAGAAAATAGGTTTGGATTCAAGAAAACAGATTCAAAATGTATGACGTGACTCGAACTGAAACAAGCGGTGCATAGGATGTGGCACAGCAGTGCTGTCGAATTCTCGACTCTGATTGGTCAAAGTCAGGTGACGGCTCATCGTTTCTATGACAGAGCTATTTCAAATCACGGGTATTTATTAATGCACTGAGTGCAACAATTGGTCGTTTCTATAGTAACAGCTCATTCACAGTGATTCATGTATAGGTATATTGGATGTGCCTTATAAGCTAAGGTTTAAAAATTGTGTTTTTATTTAACAACAAATGTCAACTTTTGGGGATGTGGGGACGTTCTCAGCCCTGTGAAGTCTAATTTGTTAACCTGGTCTTTTTTAACAAAAAAAAAAAAAAAAATGGTGTGAAATAGGAATTGCATGTATGAGGGAGAATCAACAAGTAAAGGTAGTTTTTAAATGACCTGATAACCTGGAGCGCAAAAAAAAGACAACGCATGGAGTGTTCATATCTGTCTTCTCCAGTGAAGAAAATAATCAAAAGTCAGCCCTCCCTCAAGAAAGTCTTATTAACGTTCTTTTGGGACATGAAGGTTCCTACTCTGGTGCATTTTATACAGTGTAAATTCCTGTGTAAATGAACTTCAACCTGCAATTCGCAGCAAAAGAAGAGGAACGCTGTCCGAAACAGTCTTACTGCACCAGGACAATGCATGTCCTCATATAGCAGCAGAGATAGCAGGGACAGAGTGACGGCTCGGGTTCCGATGTCTCCCATGTCCTCCTTACAGCCCGGATCTGGTGCCGAGCCATTATCACATCTTCGGTCCACTGAAGGAGGCCTTGTGCGGTCGCAGATTCCCCTCTGATGATGAAGTAAAGGATGCGGGGCTCACCTGGTGATTTGTTTCATTTCTCCCAGTTACTTATATTATACCTGTTAAATGTATTTTGCCTTTACTTTTTGATTCTTCTTTGTAGCACTAAGTAATACATACAGGACGATGGAACCACCTGCTAGGCATTGCTGCCGGTCGCACCTCCTCTGGTGCCCATGGGTCAGGTGCAGGGTCATCAGTCAGAAACCACCGATCATAAACGTTTCGCTTCTTTAAATCTGGGACGTCTCCTGGTGGTGTAGCGCTGGAAGGGACGTCGCCCTGTCACCCCCTGCAGATGATAGATCTTTCCTCCTGCAGCTAGTGTTGGGGATAGTTGTTCTTTCCCCAGCACTTGTCTTACCTCCTCAACCAGAGCCAAAAACCCCCCTTTTCAGCCTCTTCTGCCAGCTCTTTAGTTGCCGTCTTCAGGATCCCTCCGGTCACTCTGACATCCCTCAAAATGCGTGTGGTTGAATGCCCCACGTAGCCTCGGCATCCAACCTGCACTGGATAGATGGTAGTCTTCCAGACAGCCATCCGGCACTCAGCTGCCAGCTCTGAGTACTTAGCATTTTTACGCTCATAGGCGGCCTCAATCCCCTCCTCTGCTGGTACCGTGAGCTCAACGAAGAGCACAGATTTGACCTTGGTGGACCACACCAGTATATCAGGGCGGAGTGATGTCGTAGTGATATCCACCGGGAAACCAAGCTGCCTGTCAAGGTCAACCCTAATGTTCCTTATCCTGGTCGGGAGAAAATGGTCTAGGTGTTTCTTGCCTGATGTTTCTTCTCCCCTCACTTTCCGTGACAAAGCTATAAGCCTCTGCCCGTGGAACCCCCTCATTGCCCTGACAGCAGCCCTCCAGGACATCTGCCAGCTTCCTCAGGACCTGGTCGTGATGCCATTTAACAATACATAATTATTTAAGGCAATGCGTTTGCCTTAATACATTTTTTTTATGTAACGTTAACATCAAATTTACAGTGTGTGTAAGAACATGTTTATTTGGTGTTTCTGCAAGGAGTCTCCAGTGTCAACTATTTGTATCAGTTTTCTACAACAGGAAAGTCTTCAGGACTTGGTTTCATAGACCATAATAAGCTATGGGTTGGTTTTTTTTTGTTTTGTGTTGTTTTGCTTTGCTTTTTGAAAAAAAAGGGTGGGGGGGGGCTTCCAACTGTTAGAAAGTAAGTGTTAACAGGAATTAACTTCTCCCAAGTGCATTCCATGACACTGAATGTTACTATAAATGGACAAAAAATATGAAGTGTCGTTTGAAAACGAAGAACACATTATAAATGCTGCCAAAATGCATACAGTATGTATAAAGATGAATAAAGAACATAGAGATGTGCTTTTATTAGAAAGTGATCAAATTCAGGGTATCACCAGTAGCACCGCTATATATTTGGTCACACCACACATCCCTGTCATTGCTTCATTCATTCATTTCTATTTCCCTACAAGAGCACCGCATTAAGTGTTTTCTTGCTTATTTGCTAACTAAAAGTTAGCCCAAAGTACAAAACAACCTGTCAGATAAACAACACCTACACAGGCCACTAAATAGGACCCTATAACGATGTTGACTTTAAGATATGACCCAGACATGTGCAATTGGGTCAAAAAGTTGCCTATGGTTCGAGATAATAATGTTGCAATTACACACGCAGGAAAGGCGAAACTCTTACTTCTTCTTTTACATCATTTTCCGCAATGCCTTTTAACTTCAGCTCTGTATTAATAACATAGACAGAAAGCATCACTTAGAACGGACGTCCCTCGAATGTATGACAGTACACTCCATTCATGACAAGCGATACGTTTGGCTATTGCTAGTGAGTAAATAATTTGTCGTGTGCAGATTTAAGAAAAGAATGCCTCGCTCATACATGCTGCCGTGTGCATGTTTGTACACATAAGGACTGTTAATATGGCAGTGCTGATGCAGACGTGCGGTCAGGTTGCTTAAATACGGCCTTTACAACTTAAAACCATAAGACTTCGTCATAGATGAATACAAGACAGCGCCACGCTCGAGAAGAACCCGCTGACATGCGAGGATCATATTAACGTCGGAAATTTATTATTTGACAAAAATGGGATATTTTTGTAATTAAAGAAAATAAATCTTATCCTAGATCTTAGCATTAGCTGTAGTTGCGAAGGATTACTATTAGAGTGTACATTCTCTTCCAGACCTCAGTGGTGTTGAAATCTTGACTCTGATTGGTCAGAAGGGGTTGAATCATTTTCAGTAACAGCAGCTCTGAGGTTAGAATCCCAGAAAGACAGCAATGAAGAAACAGTTACTTCTTCTCATTCTAAGGATATCTAGTTCTTAATCAGTTCTGTACAGCATTAACCACTTATATGTATATTGTGCATACAAAACGCTTACCCGTCCCTGGTAAAATTGCAAATAAATCACGTCAGATGTCTTTTTTCCACCTTTAATGTGATATAGAAGCAAGCTAAAAAAATTTAAAGGTTGCATTAGGGTCTGGTTTCTTCTTCTTCCAAGGCCGTCCCTTGTTCGACTTGAATTTGTGCTTTGAGTCGTTGTCATGCTAGAAGGTTTATCTTCAGCTGTCCAGGAGAAACTTGCACATTATGACAACATAGATTAGAAATTCTGAGCTATCTATTTTGCCCTCTATCTTAACAAAGCCCCAGTCCCACCTGAAGACCTGCAGTCCCATAGCAGACCCATGATGCTGCCATCACCATGCTTCACAAAGGTTTTAGCATTTTTTGGGTGCTAAGCTGGGGTTTTTTTCCCCTCCATCCAACATATCTTTTAAAATTATGCCCAAAGAGTTCTACCTTAGACTCATCAGAGTGTCACACATTTTGTCGCATTGTTTGACCCAGACACGTGAAGAATTAAAGAGAGCTCATTATCACACACAGCAGGGAGACTAGGGTGACCAGAAATTGCCCGATATTCCTGCAGCTCTTTTCACGCTGCTGTAGATCTCTTTGCAGCCTCATTGGTAAGTTAAAATTCATCTCTTGTCAGTTTATGTTGATTATGGCCTTCGCTGTGCACGAAGGTACAGTTAATGCTTTGGAAATACGTTTGTAATTTTGCTGACCTTTGTTTGGAGGTAATCAGTGTTACTGCATTGATGACGGTGTGTGATAAGTACTCTTAAACATGATCCTGTATGGGATCCTGACCACAGTCACATTGCCCAGTTACAAAAGGGTATACACATTTATGCAACCAGATTATTGTTTTTTCTTTTTTTTTTTTCTCTTTGTTTTTGACTTGAATTTTGTTGGAAGTGGTAACACCTTAAGGCTGGAAAAAGATTTGACGTGTCTTATGTTGGGTTGTTGTTTTTTTAAACGCTATACAAAAACCTGCAATTTGAACAGGAGTGTGTATACTTCTTATAAGCCTGTATAAACAGACAGGTGACAAACTTTTTCAAGGTGTAGATGGTGCAAACTTTTCCACTCTGCTTCTAGCATCTGTAAAATTCTTTGTGTGTGTGTGTGTGTGTGTGTGTGTGTGTGTGTGTGTGTGTGTGTCCAATTCTATTTTAGATTCAATTCAAATGCATTTGTATAGCGCTTTTTTCCAATGGCTATTGTGTGTGTGTGTGTGTGCGTGTGTGTGTGTGTGTGTGTGTCCAATTCTATTTTAGATTCAATTCAAATGCATTTGTATAGTG
>JAQLOM010159120.1:0-12557 GCA_030068315.1 Chrysichthys thysi
TTGACATTATTGTGCTTCTTTGGAGCCTTGTACAATGTATCTTGAGAGGCAACTTGCAAAACCTTTGTAAAGCCTGTTTCCTCGACAATATTAATAGGTCTGCAGTTTTTGCAATTCACTTGGCAATTGTGTCAGCCAATTTGTCCGAGGTAGACTTACTGAGGCCTCGATGCTCCGAGAGAGTGGTTTGTCACAAGCTGGGTGACGCGTTAGATAAAAGTGCTAGCAGCATCCCTGAGTAATGTATGCTTTGCGTTAATGTGGTATTTTAAGCTGGAAGTGCTTCGGTGAAAAGAAATTTCCTTCCTGCACAATGTGCATAATACTTTATGTCGGGTTGACTGTTCCATCTTGTTTTTTTATACTCAAATTTCCCATCAAGAGGACCAATGTGCTGTTTATCATTCTCCATATTGAGCTGATTGGCTGAGCTCCACCTGGATCTCGTTAGGATCAGGTGACCTTGAACTTGCACCTCCGCATGTGCCGTAGGCGCTGCTGTGGTGCGCTCTTCTTGTGCAATGCACCATCTTTCTGCAAGCTTGAAAACTGGTGCGCTTCGTGCGGCTCCTTTGTGCGTCGCAGAATTCTATTCATTTCGGGCAAGTCCATGACAGAACCCCCCCAAGGGCGCTTCCTCCTGGAGTGCCCTCTGCAATGATTCCCTCCTTCAGAGGACCTGGACCTGAGGGCTCGAGATAACCACTGTCCAAGATATGCTTGGTCTCGTCCCCACGTGCACGTAGGTTCGACACTCGGGGAGTAAATCCCGGCGTGAACATGGTCTCTGGCATACAAGACGAGGCGGTGACGGGAGACGATGACCCAGGCGATGCTGTGACTGAAGACGAGGACGAGGAGCCAGATGAGGCGGAGACTGGAGACGAGGAGCCAGACGAGGCAGAGACTGGAGACTCGAACTCTGATGAGGCTGCGATTGGAGTCGAGGGTTCTTATGAGACTATGGCTTGACACAAGGAGCTAGAAAATACTGTGGAATTAAACAAAGCATGGGGCGAGACTTTGGCATGAGACAAAGGACTAGACAAGACCAGTAGCCCATACGTGACTGTGGCATTGGGCAGCGACCCCGGCGAGACCGGGGCATTGGGCGGCAACCCAGACGTTGCTGTGGCACCGGGCGGTGACCCAGACGTGGCTGCGGTGCCGGATGGCAACTCTGGCGTGGCTGTGGCGCCGGACAGTGACCCAGACGTAGCTGTGGCGCCTGGTGCAGATGTTGGTGCGTCATCAGGCGTGGTTACATTCCTGGATGCGTCACCTGGCATGGCTGTGAACCCAGACGTGGCATCAGGCATGGTGGTGGACACAGATGTGGTAACTGGCATGACCATGGACCGTGGACCCGAACGCGACACCTGGCTTGGCTGTGGACCCAGACGTGATACCTGACGTGGCTGTGGACCCAGACGCGGCATCTGGCTTGGCTGCGGACCCAGACAAGGCACTCAGCAGGGCGGCAGACCCCGGCACGTTTGCAGGCTCTGGCATGGGTCTCGGCACGGTTGTGGGTTCTGGCACTGGTCTCGGCCCTGCTGCGGGTTCTGGCAGTCCCATGACTACCTCAGGCGTGTCTATGCAAATCTCTGGCTGCGCTGCGAAGACCTCTGGCGGATCTGCAGAGATCTCTGGCAGAGCTATGAAGATCTCTGGAGGATCTGCGAGGGCATTGGGCAGGGCTATGAAGGTCCCTGACAGCTCTATGAAGACTTCAGGCAGAGCTATGAAGATCTCTTGCTGCGCTGTGATGATCTCGGGCCTGACTGTGGTCTCTGTGATGGCAGGCGTCTCTGCGATGGCGGGCATCTCTGTGACGTTCAACTGGACTGTTGCCTCCTTGCTGGCCAACGGCTCAGCGGCAGCTGCGGATGGCTCAGCGCCGGTCGACGACCCTGAAGCACGGGAGGCTGTTGACAACCCTGAAGCGCGGGAGGCTGTCGATGACCCTGTGGAGCAGACTGTCGGCGACCCTGTGGAGCAGACTGTCGGCGACCCTGTGGAGCAGACTGTGTCTGGAGCGGCTACAAAGACTGTGTCTGGGGCGGCTGCGAAGACGGTGTCTGGGGTGGCTGTGAAGACGGTGTCTGAAGATTCTGGGCTTGGCTTATCTTCCAATGCTGAATTGGAACCTGGCTTGACATTAGATATGGACTCGGGATGAGACTGGACCTCCGGCGTGATGTCGGGACGAGGCTGGCTCTCCAGAGCGAGGTCAGGACGAGGCTTGGCTTCATGACTGGACATAACTTCCAACAAGGCATCGGGACTTGGCTTTACTTCTGTCAACTTGGACCTGTTTCTTCTCTTTCTTCTTCTTTGTGCTTTTTTGAGAGGAAATCAAAACACGGTGTCAGAAGGCTCAGTAATAACAATTGCAAAGAGGACGTTAATACTTCTAACCGTGTGTGCAAAGGTGAGAGTCCTTTATAGTCTTCTCCTTAACGAGCTCCACCTGGATCTTGTTAGGATCAGGTGACGTTGAATATGCACCTCTGCATGCACCGTAGGAGTTGCTGTGGTGTGCTCTTCTTGTGCAATGCACCATCCACATCGACCCCCTGGTCATTTCCTTGGTCTTTGTCAACTGCAGATGATTCTGCTTGCACCTCATGACAAAGGAATCCACAACAGCCCGGTATTCCGTCTCATCACCCTCCCTGATGCATCCAACCACCACAGAGTCATCAGAAAACTTCCGAAGATGGCAGTTCTCTGGGCAGTGGCTGAAGTCCGTGGTATAGAGAGTGAATAGAAAGGGAGAGAGGACAGTCCTTTATGGTGCACCCGTATTGCTGACCACCTTGTTTGACACACAGTGCTGAAGAAACACATATTGTGGTATTTCTGTCAGGTAGTCAACAATCCAGGACACTAGAGACACATCCACCTACATTGCCATCAGCTTCTCACCCAGGAGAGTCGGCCTGATGGTATTGAATGCACTGGAAAAGTCAAAGAACATGACCCCCACAGTGTTTGCCGGCTGGTCCAGATGGGTGTAAACACGATTGAGCAGGTTAGAGCAGGTTATCTTAGTGGGTTTTTTTTCTCAATTTTTATGCATGTAATTTCACACTAAGGGTAGAAAAAGATCATATGTGATTTAACTTAGTTTTGGTTTTTGTTTTTTTACTTCATTAAAAACCTCCCATTGTAACAGCAGGTTGTAGCCATTTTATATTCACTGTAAGCTAGGGAAATCATAAGAAAGCACCTAGGATTTCAGAATGATTGCATGGAAGTTTGTTACTTGCACTTTGCCTGAAAGAGCCGCATGAACTAGTGCTGAACGTGTTTAGACAGTGAGAACTTTAAAAATTCTTCTTGAAGTTTTGTCCTACACTGAAATGGTCTCATGGCTGTAGAGTTCCTGAAGGATCCCGGTGTTGGAAATGGTAGCAAGACATTTGAGGAGTGGAAGTTCATGCAGTGAACAAATGAAGAGGTCAAAGGTTGGGTTAGGGTTAGTGTGTGTGTGTGTGTCATCATCACCCGGGAGCTGGACCGCTACGGCGTTGTCATTGCTGTGCTCAATAAGACCCGCTTTGTTGGGTACACCCAGTTCGAGGAGGTCGGCGCTGGCTATAGCTTCTTTTGTATCGGGCACCCGGAGGGCAGGGCGCACCACAGGGGGGTTGGATTTGCAATCTGGTCGACTCTTTTGAGATCAATGCTGGCCTCACCGCATGGCATCTCACCTCGTCTGATGTCAGTCGAGGTCAGCCTAGAGGGCGGTCATACAGCAACACTGATTAGCTGCTACGTGTCGACCCTCGCCGCTGCTCAAGAGGAGAAGGACCAATTCTATGATCAGCTGAGCCTTGCGGTGACAGCCGTACCGTAGATGCACAAACTGGCCATTCTTGGCGATTTCAATGCCAGAGTTGGGAAGGACCACAATCTATGGAGCAGGGTCATCGGCCGGCACGGGATCGGCAATGAGAATGCCAACAGCAGCTTGCTGCTTGAACTGTGTGTCAAGCACAGGCTCGTCATGACAAACACGGTTTTCCAGCAGGCAAACAAGCAACAAAGCAACCTGGATGTATCCGCGGTCAAAACATTGGCATTTGATTGACTATGTGCTGACCAGGCAGCGAGACCTGTGTGACGTGTGGCTGACACGCGCCATCCGTGCATCTACCAGCTGGTCCGATCATCGGTTGATTCGTGCCACTGTGTTCTTCAGCCCAAAGCCATCCGGGCGCAAGCATAGGGCCAAGACTATGAAGAAGCTGGATGTGGCCAAGCTCAAGCATGCGGACATGCTTCTGGCCTGGCAAGACAAACTGGAACACGCACTTGCTGAGGGCGCAACGGACAAATGGGACTGTTTTCGGCCTGTGGTTTATCGTGCCGGGGAGAAAGTGCTCGGGTTCCAAAAGTGACGCCACAGGGACTGGTTTGACGATCAGGACAGCGAGACCCGAGTGCTGCTGGACAGCATGCACGTGTCGCACCAGGCCTGGATCAATGATAGGGGGAGCAGCGCCAAACGAGCAGCCTACGTCACAGCGCGTAGCGAGGCCCATGGGAAGCTGATGCATATGAAGGAGTCCTGGTGGGCCAGCAAGGCGGATGAACTGCAGGGTGCTGCTGATCGGAGAGATATGAAGGCATTCTATGATAGCTTGAAGGTGGTTTATGGACCATGTGACTCCGGCAGCATTCCTGTGTGCTCGCGAGATGGCTCCACCGTCATCACTGACCGCGCGGGTATTTTAGCCCAGTGGGCGGAGCACTTTCAGAGCGTGCTGAACCAGGTCTCGACATTCAATGACTCAGTACTAGATGAGCGGCATAACTGGGAGATTGCTGACAACCTGATGCGGCCTCCCGATGTGGTGGAGGTCCAGATGGCTTCGGGTAGGGTGTCCGGAGCTGATGGCCTCCCGGCGGAGCTCTTCAAGAGTGGGGGTGTGATGCTGAGGGACAAGCTGGTTAAGCTTTTCACAGGCATCTGGAACAAGCGGGTGGTTCCCCAGGAGTTCAAGGATGCGCTCACTGTCTCTTCAAGAAGAAGGGCGATCGGGCGGTTTGCGACGATCACCACGGGATTTCCCTGCTGTCGATACCAGGTAAGATTCTTGCGCGGGTCATGCTAAATCGGCTATCCAGACATGTTGACAGACAGGGCATCTTCCCGGAGAGCCAGTGTGGTTTTTGGGCAGGGCGTGGCACGATGGACATGGTCTCCGCAGCCAGACAGCTGCAGGAAGTGTCGCGAGCAGCAGCGTGAGCTGCTCACAGTGTTTGTTGACCTGACAATAGCATTCGACTCGGTGAACAGGTCTGCGCTGTGGGCGATACTGCTGAGGATTGGCTGTCCGGCCGACTTCGTCGCCATTGTTCGTTCTTTCCATCCAGGCATGCGCGCCAGAGTCATCGAGAACGGAGAACGTTCATCAAAATTTGACGTTGCGAACTGCACAAAGCAGGGTTGCATTATGGCTCCGCTGCTGTTCAGCATATTCTTCTCACTAATGCTCTGCGTAGCCTTCAATGGGTACGAGGCTGGCATTTCGGTGAACTTTCGCACTGATGGCGATGTTTTTGATCCGCGCCAACTACGGGCAGTGACCAATCACTTTTTTTTTCGATCGCTTTTACAACAGCGCCAAACACTTCGGGTTGAAAGTCAGCCTCAAGAAGACTGAGACAATGTACCAGGCCTAACCCGTCAGCCAGACAGCATGAGCCAGACTTACTGCGGGTGACGTCGATCTAAAAGCAGTGGACAAATTCTGTTATCTCGGCAGCTTCTTGTCAAACACTGTCCTGGTCGAGTCTGATGTCACCTCACATATTGCGAAAGCTGGTGCCACATTCGGCAAGCTTCAGCGCCGCTTGTGGAACAAGCACGGCGTGTCCCTGAAAACCAAGGTTGCCGTCTACAGAGTTGTCGTGGTTAGTACACTGCTGTATGTGTGCCGTCAAACTGGCTTGGGTGATGTGGTGTCCTTGTTGATCACGGGAGAAGTAGAGAGAAGAAAAGAAAAAAAAAATCTGAGGTGCATGGGAATAAGGGAGCCTCAATGCAGTTTGTTAATTGCAGCTAAATTTGCACCAGCTGCGCGTCGTCTTTGCTGCGCGCGACAACCGGAAGAACAGCATATAATTCAGGCTGAGCCATGGGCAAAACACTAAACACGAACAGAGAGAAAGGAGTTTGGAAAGACTGCTCTTGGGTGTTTGTTGGGAAATCTTGGGACTTTGTGCCTTGGGACATTTGAGAGATTGAAGTGGCAGCTGGTAAATGCTTGTATATGTTCTTTTTCTTGTTGTAATTAGTTGCTTACAGTTGCTTATAGTGGTTGCATGGAAAGTGGTATTTGTTCGTGGTAATATTTGAGTCACCTGGCTCATTTAAATGTTGGTAGTGCCCTGAACCTTGAGTGTTTGTTTATGGAATTCTTTATTGATTGAATTATGATTGTTAAAATTAAATGAATGCATGTATTTAGCTATTTTTCTATGAATGTTTTAAAGTTGAGCTGGTTTATATTGCTTAGAGTGTTTGCAATTGTATGCGTTTACATTATTGAATATTGAATGTTGGATTTTGAATTTTGAAAGGTTTAAGTAGATATTATTTGTTTGTTTTTGTTGTTTTGTTTGTGCGCAGGTTTTTTACCTAAGATGTGAACTAAGAAATGGTCTAAGAATCGACCTAAGACTGCATTGTGTATTTGGGATCATGTTTAAATAAAACAGAGAAAAAGAAATAGAAAGAGCGGCCTGGTCAGATCTTTGAATGGAACCCAGTTTCCCTTATCTCTATCAAATATCTATCCTTATTCAAGTCGGGGAAATTAACAGCACAAGTCAAATAACCAAGATCACGACTTAACAGTATGGCTGTGAAGCCTTGTCCCTGTATTGGCACCTGATGCGTAAGATGGAACAGTTCCACATGCGCTGCCTACGCAAAATCGCTGGCATCACCTGGCAGGACAGAATCTCGAACACCGAGGTGCAGAGTGTTTGTGGCGCTGGTGCTGCAGGCTCAGTTCCGTTGGTCCATGTCGTAAGCATGCCGGACCACCGCATCCCGAAGCAGCTCTTCTTTGGGGAGCTGACTATGGGGAAGTGATTACAAGGCGGGCCCGTGAAGCAATATAAGGACTGCCTCAAGAGCAATATGAAAGCGTGCGGCCTGCAGCCGAAGGACCTCGGTAGTGCCCCTCTCGATCGAGCAGCCTGGAGGTCGGCCTGTCAGAGAGCAGTTGCTACATTTGAAAACACGCGAGTCGCAACACTGGAGCAGAAGTGCGCGGCCAGGAGGAACGTCACCATGATGGCGCAACATTGGCCGTGTCTGATGTGTCCCCATGTGTGCGTGTATCGCATCGGCCTCACGCCCATCAAAAAACACACCAATGACGCGGTTCGTCGACAACACAGTCCATATATGTGTGTGTGTGTGTGTGTGCACATTGTACTATAGGCACAAGGCAGTCATATCAGTGCAATACAAAATTTACATATACAGTGTTCATAAGTTCTGAGGGTTTTATTCTGAGCTATTATAACAACACAGCATGCATCTACCCCTTTTCCCCTTGATAGCCTTGGTGCTATCAGGTTTTGGGGTCAAAGTAAACATAGATGTGAGCTAACTAATGCTCTGACAATTTGTTTGTGCACTAGAGAGTCTATATTTATCATACCTAATCAGACTTGACACAAAACACAGGTGTGTTGTTAGGCTTCTGCATACATGAAGTGCAGGGAATGCTGGGATCTATAGTGCTGCACAAACCCCAGAAGTATATTCTGTAGCTTTCAGTGTGGCAAGGATAATTGGGAGTGTGCTGCAGGCAGCAACATCCAAATAGCACACCATGGACACACTATGTGCAGCTACATCCTTAGAACTCAGTGTGCACACACTATGATTGCTGAATCCGTGACAGAAACTCCCTCCAAAGGCACTACTCCTGGAGCTCCCAATGAGGTTGCTCCTTGAAAGACCTGGACCCATAGGCTCAGTCATGGAACTGGACACTTACACATGGAACTTTGGTCTGAATGAGCCTAAACTTGACCACAGGCTTGGAAGGAACTCTGGCAGGAGCATAGTGATGGATTTAGGCCAGGGGGCAAACATGGACACAAACATGCACTCAGGCATGGATTCAGGCATAAGCTGGCGCTCCAGTATGGGAACAGAGATGGGTGTGAGCATAGATATAAGCCTGTACTGGAATATGGGCTGTGGCATTAGCATGGAACCAGGCATAAGGAACAGCACCAGAATGAGAATTGGTACAGGAAAAGTATAAACACTGAGACTTCACAGGAGCTAGAGCATGTGCTCTAACATGAATTGGCATGGCTGAATGAATTGGAATTGGCTGAAGTAAGTCTTGATGTTAGCAGCATCTCTGAGACTGTGGACACTGGAATTTGACTGTACTCTGTGACTGTAACAGGGACAGACATGAGATCTGCAATATTCACTGTGCCTGAAAATGGAACAGTGACAGAACCCAGAGTAGATTTGTAGACTGATATGGAGCCTGTGCACTGACTGGAACTGGAACATACTTGGAAACTGGAAATTGCACTTGCTTGAATGCTGGAGCTTGCTTTGTGGTGAGAGCTGGAACTGGCTCTGAGACAGTAGCAGGCTCTGTGACTATAGCAGGTGTTAGAACTGATGTAGGCATTAGGGCTGCTGCCGGCTTTGACTTGCACTTGGACTCAGGCTTGAATTCAGGCTTGGACTGTGGCATAGTGAAAACTTTGTCTTGTAGATGTGTAGGTGAGTGCTTTCTTTTTTTTGTTAGCTTCTATTAGGGTGGATAGGTACGTAGATCGAGCAGCACTCAGAGCTTTCCTGTAGTGAAGGAGGCTCTCCTTCCATGCTAGTTTGTATACTATTAATTTAGTTTAACGCCACTTTCGCTCTAATTTCAAGTGGTTTGTTTTAGAGTGCATGTATCATCGTTATACCACGACGCTAATTTTTTTTTTCCCTAATTGTTTTTCTTCTTAGTGGAGCCACATTCTCTAGGATACAAAGCAGTGTGTCCATGGTGTGCTATTTGGATGTTGCTGCCTGAAGCACGCTCCCAGTTATCCTTGACACACTCAGCGGTACAGAATATACTTCTGGGGTTTGTGCAGCACTATAGATTCCAGCATTCCCTGCACTTCAGGTGATCAGGTGTGCAGAGTTTGAGCGAACATGTGCAGGCAGGTGATGGCAGTAAAACCAAACAGGTTTATTTCACCTGCAGCAAAGCGGTCTCAGATTTTGATGGGTATCCCAGGCCTTGAGTGGATGACATCATTGCATGGTTAGGGAAGGCCCAGTTCATTTCAACATTAGATTTAACAAAAGGATACTGGCAGGTATCACTTACACCCCCCTCCTGACCAAAGACAGCCTTCAGTACCAGAACACGGCCCTGGCAATATCAGGCCCTCCCCTTTGGACTATACGTGGCTCCCTCAACATTTCAACACCTCAAGAATATCGTTTCATGCCCCCACTCATTGTGCTACTGCCTACCTCGATGACTGTCCACTCTTCCACCTGGAAGGACCATCAATTCCAGTTCAAGTTCTCCAAGCCATCCAACAGGCATGGCTGACAGCCAATCCTCACAAGTGTCATCTGGGGCTGACTGAGGCACAGTACCTCAGCTACAATATTGGACAGAGCCTCCTCAAACCACAAGAGTGAATGGTAGAAGCATTCTGGCAGTATCAATGCCCTATCACTATGAAACAGGCGCATGCCTTCTTAAAGTTGACAGAGTATCAGAGGTGCTTCATACCTAACTTTGCCTCTATAGCTGCCCCTTATAAGATCTTACCAATAATGGTGAACTAGAGAAGATATGCTGGTTGGCAGGCCTTCCCACAGCTCAAGCAAGTCATCGCAAATGCACTGGTGCTGTGGAAACCCCATCTTCCCCTTCATTATGCAGACAGATGCCTCAGAGAACGGCCTTGGAACAATCTTGTTTGAAGAGATTGATGTCGAGCAGAACCCAATCATGTTCATTAGTCAAAAGCTAACCCTGACTGTACACCAATACACCACCATAGAGTGAGAGGTTTCTCTCCCTCCAGGTGTTCTCAATTCAGATGGCTACACAGGTCCTCGGCATGGAAATGCCGACGTGCTCTCGCGGGACTATTCCACCAGCTCAGAGCTGGGGGAGGGGCACTGTGAAACTGGTTACAAGCCAGCACCGATGTCATGCGGAAGCAACCCCTCCTTGCTGCAGAGTGCCGGAGGAGCTGAAAGACAGAGCCAACATCCGCAAGTGTGCCATGACAGTTCACCACCATCAGCGTGGGACAGTTCAGCTCAATTCAGGCCAGAGTCAGAGCTTCATAATTCCGCAAGGCTGGCAAAGGATTTATTCACCATCCTGGAGAAACCAGTAGAGGATATAAGGAGGCGTGAGTTACGGTTCTAGATGGACCGATCCCTTAACTCTGTCCCTTCTCTCACCATGAGAAGAAGCCTTACTTCACTAACAGGTTAACTGCTCTTCCTTCCGATGGCCCAGCGCTGCAGCCTCAGCCTTCTGGGACCCTTGCTCAGCTGGAAGACCCTCCATGACAGCCTTTGGAGTACCACATTCACCTCTGCATGCCTCAGCATTGCTCCCCAGCCAATTCACCTGCACGCTTCACACATTTACCCTGACACTGAGTGTGTGTGCATGTGAGCACTTCCCAAATAAAGGAGCATCTTTATTCTCACATCTCCTGGGTCACAGTGTGATGTCTCTGATCCAATATCACTAGAGTGTATATATACAGTACCATGCAAAAGTTTTAGGCACGTGCAAGGAAATGCTGCAAAGTTAAAAATGACTTCAAAAATAATGAAATTAAATCTTTCCACTCAAAGGAAAAATAGTACAACATGCAGGAAATGGTGATAAACTAAACAAAGTCAATATTTGGTGTGACGACACTTTGCTTTTTTTGTTTGTTTTTTCTTAAACAGTAATCCCAGGCACAATGTGTACAGCTTCATAAGGAAAGGAGGTGGCAAGTTTTTCTGCCACACTGCTCTTCTGGAGACTCGGACTTATTTCATTTTTTGTATGCAAAACCCAGGAGTCCTCATCTTGTGTTTTCTCTGAAAATCCTATAGAAAATGGTGCATTCAGCAGAGATAGTAATTCTTATCAAATTACAAACATGTATAGGCACCAGGCTTTTCAATATATTAATAAATCTCTGTGAGTAAATTCTGAAACCTTCTGGCTGTGCAGCATGGTGGTATAGTGGTCAGCACTGTCACCCCTTAGGAAGAAGTTCCTCAGCTCGATCACCGGTGTGGGGGAAATAACGAATAAAGTCACTCGCTAAGTGTCAAAAGAAGTGATGTTTATTAAAGAGATAGAAAAGTTTAGACAAGAAAAAAAGAATGGTTGAGAGAGAGAGCATACGTTCAAGTTCAAAACCTCTCTCTCTGTCTGCTCTCCACAAGACCTGCTCTTTTTATCTAAGTGTGTGCGTAACAGTACACAGTTTCAGTTAGCTTCCCTTGAGAAAGAAAAATTCAACCTTGCAAGAATCGGTCTGATATCAGCTGTTTATGTCTCAGGCTCGGATGCAATTGGAACATCCCGTTCCAGTGTGTGTGTGCTTTGTTACTCAGAGCATATCTCTCTCTCAGCAGACAAAGAGTTTATGTATTCACAGAAAAGATCATGCAATGTGTAGATTCACACAAGCTAGTTAATGATTGTTAAACATGACATGCAAAATATCAAAAATATTCTCCCACACTGGTTTGATCTAGGAACCTTTCTGTGGTGATTTTCCATGTTCTCTCTGTGCCTGCATGGGTTTGGTCCAGTTTCCTCCCAAAGTCCAAAGACATGCACAGAGGGGATTAGGCCAATAATTCAATTCAATTCTAATTGTATAGCACTTTTAACAATGGACATTTTCACAAAGCAGCTTCACAGTATATAATGTCCAATTGAAAGCTTATTAATCTATAAACATATACAGTGCATTCAGGAAGTATTCAAACCCCTTTCAATTTTTCACCATTTCTAATGTTGCAGCCTTCTGCTAAAATCAATCACACTCAGTACCTCATAATGACAGCACAAACATGGAATTATAGAATTCTTTGCAAATTTATTAAAAAAATTAAAACTGAAATATCACAAGGACATAAGTATTCAGACCTTTGCTGTGACACTGACATATTTAACTCAGGTGCCGTCCATTTCTCTTACTCATCTTTGAGATGGTTTTACACCTTGATTGGAGTCCAGCTGTGTTCAATAAAATTGATTGAACATGATTTGGAAAGGCACACACCTATTTATAAAAGGCCTCACAGCTCACAGTGCATATCAGAGTACAAACTAAGCCATGAGGTCGAAGAAGCTGCCCGAAGAGCTCAGAGACAGGATTGTGGCAAGTTACAGATCTGGACAAAGCTACAAAAAAATTCTCCTGCATTTAATGTTCCCAAGAGCACAGTGGCCTCCATAATCCTTACATGGAAAAAGTTTGGGACAACCAGGACTCTTCCTCGA
>JAQLOM010159161.1:0-12550 GCA_030068315.1 Chrysichthys thysi
GTACACAGTAACTTTCACTTATTAGCTGAGGAAATATGGTGCATACTGCGTAATTTCGATTTAAATGTTCTGTTAATGTTTGAGTGAACATTTTTTTTTTTTTTAAATGAATTTTTTTTTATTCCAGAGTCCTGCGAAAGCCCAAAGATTCCGCGAGTCAAATTTTGAAAATCCGCGATGTAGAGAAGCCGCGACAGGTGAACCGCGATACAGCGGGGGACGACTGTATAAGCAGAAAGATCATAAGCGTGAACATACAAACTAGCATTAGCTTTCTGTTTCAAAGCTATTGGTGTCAGAGTCAACTTTTCGTTTGGTTCAGTTTTCACCCTGTTCCTCTTTACAAATCATGTTCGGTTCCAAAGGTTGAGAAGGTCCCTCTGGTGAACTCACAGATTCTAAACGTTCAGTGTATCGGCTCGCAGTTTTGAGTTATTTTTTCCTGTACGTTTGGCCCCAGTGCCTTATTAAAACGTCTTTCTGCTTCCCAGATTCTGTTTCTTGTTTGATGATATTAAACTCTACTCTTAACATGCCCCCAGTAACACTCTATTAACGTTTCCGCCCACGACGTGTAATGCCTTAGCGCCTTTTACAGACCGTTAGTTTGCAGGTTCAACAGTCGTGATGCTCCCACCACTGTGCTTCACTGTATGATATGATGTATATTGTACTAAAAGGTTTCTGATCCGTCTGAAGGTTTTCAAACGCACATCTCTGTCCTTCTAACTAGTTTATCAGTGGATTTTTAGCGTAAGGTGTGGGACCAGAGACAACTGGGGTGTTTATTGTTCTTGGTGTAACTGATGTTCCTGCTGCTTTCAGGTCGTCCTGCAACTCATTTCAAGTGACCGTCTCTTTTATCTTTCATATTATTATTCCGAGAACTCTTGTTTATTAATTCTGGGTGTCGAGTTGTTCCATGAACTTTCCAATGCCACGTTGTCGGGCCCCCCCCAAATGTCATTTATTAAGAGCTTTAGGAAGTTCTTTACCATAATTTCTACATGTTACATGAAACCTTTCCAATCATTTGTATTCTCAGTAAGCTACTTCCTCACATTGTGTACAAGTTCCTTCCTTTGAATTCCCTAAAAGACTCCAATACCACGGTAATTACGCTTCTCTTAGAAGTTATCCATGAGTTATGCTTTATTGTCCGAGTCGTATTCCGTCAGTCGGAGCACACATTTGATTTTGTTTATAAAGAAAATCTAAATTGTTAGTTCTCCGTCGTGGTCTCTGATTTTTTTTTTTTTTTTAACTTTTAATAGGGTATGTGATATTACACTAAGCTAATGTGTTTATATTTCTTTCTGTTTCTTTGCAGAATGCAGTAAAGCTTCCTCCCCCGGTCTCCGAGAGTGCTCCAGCCCAACCCGGCTTTGTTTTCAGTAAGAATTTTCTCTTTTGGAATTCGCACCATCACGTTTTGTCGTCATTCCTGTTGCTGATTTTATCACACAGTGAAATATTAAAATTATATTATTACTTCTTTATTCATGTAATGGCGCTGTACAACCTACCTGGCTCACTGCGCAGTACTCTGTTTAGTCTGCTGAGATTAAAGTATTGGCACCCTATGTCTGTTAATTGCGATATTTGTTCTCGATGCTTCGATAAGCAAAAAAAAAACCATCCTAAAGGAGAATAAAGAGCAGTTATTTTGTTCAGTTTAGTTTTTTTAATAGCAGCAGCAGTAGTAGTATT
Organism: Chrysichthys thysi; assembly: GCA_030068315.1. NCBI lineage: Eukaryota > Metazoa > Chordata > Actinopteri > Siluriformes > Claroteidae > Chrysichthys > Chrysichthys thysi. The sequence goes on from JAQLOM010159161.1 coordinate 1,711, forward strand.
GTTTATTAAAAGTGTTTGTGTGTTTGTTTAGGTCAGCTAGCTAAACCGGACCCTGTTGCTCCATTCAGCTTGACTCTGTCTCAGGAACAGCAGAGCAGCAAAGGAGTGTGAGTGTGTATTCACTGAGTAATACCTAAACAGAAATACCTAAAGTCTGTGTTAACTTTGTAATTAACAACTGGAAGTTAATTGCAGATCACCTGCAGGATTCCCCTTCAACCTGAGCACCACGTCGGCTCAATCTCAAAACTCAGCGAGCGCTTCTCAAAGTAAATGCACAAGGTTTTGTTTTCTGAATAAAGCTCCTAAGAGTATTTGTTTCTTACATTTAACATAGCAGGTATGTAAAAATCCAGATCTTTCCCCGCCCACCCTTAATTTTAACACAGGTGTGACCCAAGAGGGTAAAATCCCCCAGAATCCTGCTGCTTCTGTCCCGAGCTCCGTAGGTGAAACGAGCAAAAGCTCCCCGATTCCCCCCTTCCAAGTTCCCAAAACTCAAGAAGACTCTCTTGGTCCCTTCTTGGATCTCCGAGTTGGTCCAGGAGACAAAGCTAAAGAATCTCCTAAGCCCAGTACAACCTTCAGCTTCAAGCCACCTGGAAGCGCAGGTCCTGGCATGTTCACGTTCGGAAATCCTCAGAAACTCATCTTTGTCAGGAATGGCTCGGATTCCAGCAGCGCTGCAGCAGATGCGTCTAAAAATCCAGGAATTTTCAAGCCTCCTGAATCTGCGGCGTCATCGCTGACCAGCAAAACGTTCTCCTTTGCGCCTGCGTCGTCTGCACCGTCTACATCGTCTGCGTCCGTGCCCTCCTTCAGCTCTCTGCTCGCGGCTCCTCTTCCTCAAGAAACACCTTCTGTAGCCGAGAAACCACCTGAGCCCGAACCTTCTCCTCCTCCCGAATCGATTTCTGCAACGACACCTGAGGAACCTCCTTCAGAAGCGAGTCCTGAACCTTCCTCTGTCTCTACATCCACTCCGTCTCCGGCGTCCATCACAGAAGAACCTCCACCTTCCCAACCCAAGCAGGACGAGACAGAAAATCCATCAACCCAAGCCACGAACGTTCCTGAGGCCACGCCCACTTCTACAGCTGTATCTCCACCACCTCCAGCTGATACCGTGCCTGTGACGGCGTCGAAACCCGTCCAGGAAACGACACCTGCTACTACAGCCAGCTCTACTCCTGGTGAACAACATCCACCACCACCACAGCAACCAGCACCAGCAACAGAACCAGCAGCTCCAGCTCCACCCTCCACCATTCCGGGCTCCATCTTCACCCAGCCAGCTGTGAGCTCCACCAGTACAACGTTAGCAGTCACCACCTTCACCCCGGTGATCAGTACAGCAGGTAGAGAAGCTCCACCCATCTCCCCAGGAACACACGTGAATTTTAATGAGCATGTGAATATATTTGAATATTAATGAGCCTACACAGTTGTACCACATGTTTAGCTCTTGTCTTTAGGTGACATTTAAAATCAAAATCTCTGATGAATCCCTAGTCAGTAGATGATTCTCAAAATGGAGCAATAATTAAAATTCCTAAACTGCGTTGTCTGTTTTTAGTATAAAAAAAAAAAGTTTCGAAAAATTCCATAATGACATGCGTTTATTTAGATCTTTCTTTTATCATTTTTTTACATTCAAGTTTTTCTTTGCTTTTTAGGCTTCTTACATTAAAAAAAATAAATAAATAAATAAAAATACCCCCCCAACTTCTAGAAGTGGCTTTGATAATGGCTTTAATTTATATGACACACATAAAAATATGTAATATTACTTATGTAGTATTTTTTAAAAATATCGTTCTGATTGTCCTAAGAAGAAAAGAGTAAGAAAAAAAGTGGACATTTTTTAAATTCGTTATTTTTTATTTAAATGCACTTTTTGTTTCTTGTGGGTTTGTTTGTTTGTTTGTTTGTTTGTTGTACTGTCTTGTCCTTTCTGGAGGTTTTTTTTCCTCCTCTCTTAGAAGCAGTTTTAATGCGTCAATAGAATAAAGCTGTGTGTGTGTGTACACACATTACATGTATTTAATATATATTTGTTACACATGTGCATTTTCTTCGACTGTCTTGCAGCTGTTAGCACATCTGCTCCAGCTCCAACCCCAGTGTTCGCACAGCCGGTCAGCACCTCCTCTGCCCCTGCGTTCGGATCACCAGGATTCGGCATTCCATCCACCACTTCCAATTTTGGAAAGCCGGTTTTCGGGCAGCCGGCCTCGGTCGGGTTCGGCTCAGCTGCCGGCTTCAGTTTTGGCCAGTCGGCATTCGGGAGCGGCTCCGGGTTTGGGCAGACGGCTGCCGCGAGCACGGCTCCTCCTCCAGTGTCCAGCAGCGGAGGAGGAGGAGGGCTGTTCAGTTCGGTCAGCTCCACCAGCGCGAGCTCTTTCTCGTTCGGGTCGATCAGTACCAGTTCCGGAGTGAGCCCCGGGACGAGCATCTTTGGGCAGAGCAGCGCACCTGCTTTCGGGCAGAGCGGCGGCACCTCAGGGTTTGGACAGGGATCGTTGTTCGGAGCGAGCACGCCCACCACCACGACGTCTACTGGGTTTGGGTTCGGACAGCCAACTGGTAAGAACTTCGAACAGCTGAACCGAGGCGTTTTATTCCTTGTGTAGCACAGCAGATTAGCAGCGACTGCACTGTTTTACTCATTCACCCTTTATTTAAATTCACAAAACAGGTGAGTTCCTTCGGTCGCTAACGTTAGAGCAGCTATAAACAGTCGTCCTCTCTCCAGCCCCTCTTTATTCTCGCTCCACACTGAAGATTAAAAAATGTATTAAATTAAAAAACACATCTTTGTAGGGTTATCGACAAACCACGAAGTAGGACCGGGTGATGTGATGATGTATTATTATTATTATTATTGTGATTAAATTATGCTCCAGTGCTCTTTTCTGGTGCATCATTGATACCGTTATGTTTCCTGAAAAATATTTTTAATAAATTATATTAAATATAAACTGACTCCAAGAGCCTAGGGTTAGGGTTAGGAACCTGATGTTAGTTTTTATTTTTTTAACTTATCTTTACGTAATCTTGGGTGCGTTTATGATCCATTCTGATTCCATTCCGTTGTTGTTAAACCAGCTGTTTAAAATTTATTTTTTGTTCCTGTTGTAAATGTTTTCCTCATTCGCCTCATTAAATAATGCAGTTTTTAAAACTTTACATTATTAAAATTGCTTTCATATAAGTTTTGCTAAAGGCTTACTCACTACCATGTATTTTCCACTCCCTGCTTAATTTATCTTTTATTTTGTTTGTCATTAAAAGCCTTGGGGGGGAACCCCCCCCCCAATTGAAAAAAAACCAAAACATTTAACAGCATTTAAAGAGATGAGAGTTATGCTGATATTTTATTTTATACATATTTATGACGCGTCGTCCAGACACCAATCCCCATTATTCACAGATCTCGTCGCAGCAGTCAAGACCTAATTGCGTGTGCTTTTTATTTATTCGCCAGTACACACAGATTAGCATGTGTTAGTTAGGATCTGAGTAGACTGATGCCTTATTTATTTATTTGGTTTATTTTTCCTCCTTCTCAAACTCTAGCAGCGTTCGGCAGCACCTCGTCTTCATCCGTATTTGGTCAGCAGCCGAGCACCAACAGCGTCTTTGGCCAGGTGAAGTGTTAAACATTATTATCATCATCATCGTTTCCATCAGATTTATTTAATTTAATTCTGTGCCAGCTTTGTGTTTTTTCTCCCTTCACTCTGAGGTCGTTTTTAAGATGCCTCATAAAAGTCTACAGTAATATAATAATATAATATTGATTCAGATCATTCGTTACGTAAAGAATAGACCTGGGTTCTACAGATGACCATAGCACTGTGGTGTGGTGTATCCACGGTTGATTTTGATTTTATTTTACTTTATTTTCCCTCTAATTCTCTCCGTCTTTTTCTCCCGACAGCCGTCGTCCGGTGGAAGTTTGTTCGGCTCCGGGGCCGCCAATTCCTCCAGCTCATCCGGTGGAGGATTTTTCAGTGGGTTGGGAGGCAAACCGAGCGAAGACGCTGCCAACAAAAACCCATTCAGTTCCACCGGCACCGGCGCTTTTGGACAAACCGGCCAAGCGGGTGAGGGTTCTGTGTTCTAGAGCCGGAAATCTGATTTGGATCACTAGACTGCGGGGCAATACGACGGTATCGTATCGATACCGGGATGAATTGTATTACGATATGATTTGAGATGTTATGATTTTTATTATATTTTAATTACAAAATAACTGACAGCAATCGATTTGATGTTAAAACGTACCTAACTGGTAAAATACACAATGTATACACACACACACGTCCAAATCCTAATCTGTAGTTTAACATAAAGTAACAAATTATATAATAATACAAAAAAAATATATAGATATATATCAGTAATTGATAAATGTAATTTTAATTTATTTAAAATAAAAAGTTTCTTTTTCTATAATCGTGGCCATCATTATTAAATGTCTTACTTCTGAATGTTAACGAAACATTTTTTTCCAGGTGTAATGTTGGATCTTTTCTACTTTTACATAATTAGGCTGTCATGCAACTTTAGGTCCCAAAATACATCTAAAGAAGCTGGATGTTTTTAAATATATATATATATATTCATGGATTAGATATCATTATGTAATAATAAAGACTAGATATTAGGAAAACGCTGTTAAAAAGAGCGTTTATCGTTTGACGTTTTGAATCGAGTGACGTTTATCGCAGCTTTAACGTAAGTGAGAACAGGAGCTAGCTCCTCACTCAGATGTCCCACAGCGTTATATCTAACTACAAAGTGTTCAAATGTGTGACATGCCGTTCGTTTGTAAATTAAACATTATAATTGTTGGAAATTGTTGTGGTATAAACAGAATCAGGCACTCCACACCTGTTATATGCGAATAATGCACATCTGGGGGGGTGTGATGCATCAGCTGAGTGTGATGTTTGTGTATGAACACACCGTCTGGAGTGTTTTTCTGCACAAAATCGATCGTCAGGGTTTTTGTTTAATGCAGTCCTACTTCCTGTTTTACTAACAGTTTGAAGCAAAGCTGTACATCATGTATCGTGATATGATTTGTTGTCATCGTCGATCTTTATTGCATAATATTTTATGTGCTGACTGACAGACAGACTGGGTGGAAACATTGCTGTTCTTTCTCTCTCTCTCACACACACACACACACACGTTCACACACAGACACTTAATGACTGGAGGAATAAATAGCTGCTATGGTATGTGGTGGATAAAGTGTGGATGTTTCCATGGCTCAGCTGCAGAGGGTTAGACAGGCGGCAACACGAGGGGAGGCACCGTTGCTCAGAATAGCGTTCACGCCGTCGCACTCGTGTTTTTCAGCACGCCGTAGTTTATAAGCGCTATAATCTGCTCAGGCGAGTTCAAATTTCAGTCTGATTTTATACTGCACCGTCGTCGGAGCTTTAGGTCGATGCCCTTGTTCTAGTGCAGCTTGGTTTCTATAGCAACCGCTTCTTCACATGGGTGTTTTTCACATTAATGGAAGGAGTCTCTAGTGATAGTTAGGGTCTGTCATCCTCAGGACGCGTCGTGGTGCCCTGAGCTGTGGGGGTGTTTTCTTTCTTTCTTTCTGTCTTTCTTTCTGTCTTTCTTTCTTTCGGGTCTTTTTTATTCCTTTTTAGCATCAAACAGAAAGAATGCGGCAGTTTATTGCTGAGAATAGTGCCTTAAATGTAACTATAAATGTATAAAAAGTCCTTTTGGTGCTATAATGAGAGAAAAATTGGATCTATTTGTGCAAACGCTGTGGTGACTGAGGAATAAACCCCTTCAGTGAGGAAGCAGTGAATCCACGTCAGCACACCACCCCGTCGTTGATTATTTTCCTGTAAGAGCATGACCTCAAGTGTTTTATTCTATTGTAGAATCCACAGCGATTTTGGCAGAATTACAATAAAAAGGGACGACACATCGTACATTTTATTCATTCATAGCCTTGTTTAATGTTGTGGAAAGCCCATGAAATGAAGGAAAGGAAGGAGTCTCCAGTGTCGGTGCTAGGTAATAGTCAGTGGTTAGAGAAATAAAACACCTTTATTGGAAGATAATAAACATCACGGTGGTAAGAGGAGCTTTGCTTTATTATACCGCCACATAGTTGATGATTTTCATATTTCAGCATGATACACAGAGTGTTTTAGTCCGTACACATGGATGCAGTTGTGCGTGCTGAGGCTTAATAACCTGTGTGAGGTTTTTTCTGGTGCTTGCTTTTGTTTTATTCTTTTTGTTTTGTTCATCGTTACAGGCGGTAACCTGTTCGGAAACAGTGGAGCGAAGACATTCGGGTTCGGAGGTACAACGTTTGGAGACCAGAAGCCCGGTGGGATGTTCAGCTCTGGAGGGGGTTCTGTAGCTGCTCAGGGGTTCGGATCGTTCTCCAGTCCCGCTAAAACAGGTACAGTTCAGTGGGTCTGTGCTAAATACAGTGAAACCTTGGATTGCGAGCATAATTCGTTCCGGGGACATGCTTGTAATCCAGAGCACTCGTATATCAAAGCAGATTTCCCCATAAGAAATAATGGAAACTCGGATGATTCGTTTCAGAATCCACAAATATTTATATAAAAATGATTAGTACAAAATATAAAGTAATATCTGATATCCTGTTTGCACCTCTGTTGACCTTTATCATGACACGTGTCCACCTCAACCCCACCACACCTGACACATTCCTTGCTCATCTTGCAAAACACTCACACACCAAGTTACTCGCAATCCACGGTTCCTCTGTATGTGTATATATATAAAATATTCAATAGAGTTTACGGCCGCGTGTTTCAAGCTACAGCTCTGTAACTTTAATACAATTCTTAAATAATTTATTGAGCAGTTTATTTCCATGATGCGCACTTTTGAAAGGTTTGTATACACTTCCACTTCCACCTGACACTCCGGTTCATCCGAATAAAAATATGAAATAATCAAAACAAGATCCGAGCACAACTCTAAGGTGAATTATAACACAAGAAAAAAAACATTTAGTGCATCTTGGGTTTTTCAACCAAAAATTGACCAAAGGTTTTCTCGCCCTGGCCCTTTCCTTACCTCCCTCAGCTGTGTGTTGCCTTTTCGCTCGTTTATTTGCGTACAGCATGAAACTGACTCTAACCAGGTCTGTGTGATGATTTTAGACCTAGAGTTCTTGCAATGTTAAACTTTGGCTACACAAGCTTCTCTTTATATATGTGCCAAAACTAGCTACTCGGACACCAAACTTGATTAACTGAGCGTTTTTTTTTTTTTTTTGTTTGTTTGTTTGTTTGGTTTTTTGTCAGTAGTAGTCATAATGACAGCAGCAACAGCATCAATAATAACTTCATTAAATCAGATGTGATGAATTTGTGCTTTCGTCTGAAAAACAAGCAGAAAACACTTAAAGCGTTAAAAGTACAGAACCGAAGTTGTGTCCTGTTTTATAATTGACACGTGATTATGCAAGAATGCCTTGAAAAATCATTTACAATCACAAAACCAGAGTGAAACAGTTGTTTACTTTTACATAAGCATAAATAATCTGGTGTGGATTTGAAATCAGTTCTTTCTATCATGTTTAAAAAGAACCTCCTGTGGCCAGAAACTGTAATATTCACTAGTCAATCATTTCAAGTTAATGAGAAACTTAAAAATAATTAAATAAATTTGAAAAGCCGTCTCGGTCCTGTATTCGACTTGTATAATTTATGTACTTGATGATTTATTGAGGAAAACGGGAGCTGGGATCTGGGCGCGAGCTCCATCCTGTGCCGCTGCGCATTAGAAATTCACGTCGTCTGTCATACGTAATTATGGAAGAGTCTCATTTTTTTTTTTGCCCGTTAATGGCGCTGATCCAGAGAGAGCGTAATTCGATTCCACGAGCTCGATCAATTATTCAGCGGCGTGTGAGCGCAGGCTGGCTGTAATTTCAGAGCGCGGCCCAGCTTTCTGTCCAGAGCGAATGGAGTTACAGATCGATACGCAGCGACGGGAACGCCTTCTGTACAACACCACCTCCAGCACTCGCGTCTCTCTCCCCTCCTCGCCGCGATTCAGTACTTAGTGTTATCCAGGGCTCAAATGTACACTTGGTCACTTGGTGTGGACGGGACACCAGAGTGCGCAGGTCTGAATCTCCTGAATATCAAAGTAACACAGAGCTGAAAGATTATAAAACCAAATCGAGACTATATTAAAGCGTGATTGAAGCAGTTGAATCAGATTACAGATCAGATGAAAAGTCGTGTCATGGACGTTTTATAAAATAAACTCATAAGTATACGTGACGTACCTATACGCTTGGTTTTTTACGTTATGAGGATTAACCACACAAAGATTTTCATTAGCAAAAAAAGCTAAAGAATAAGGATAAAATTGTTTATAATAAGCATAAAAATTAATCTTTGTTCTTCTTCTTCTTATATTTATTTTTTATTATTATTATTATTATTATTATTATTATAATTAATGTATATTTCTGGTAATGACGCAGGTGTTTCTAATTATTTAAAAAATAAATAAATAAATAAAAAGCTCGAAGCTTATATATATTCTAAAATCTTGTTTTTCATTTTTTTTAAAGAATCTTCTGCAGGAATATTTAAAATGAATAATGTTAAGTGATTTATTAGACAATTAAGTAATTGAGTTTTAATAATAAATTCATTTCTTGCTTCTTTTTTTTTTGTTGTTTTCCAGTTATAAGAATCGATTGCATCAAAACGTGACTTGCATTAGCTTTTGATGAATAATTAATGTAAGGAATAACGAGTTATATGGGTGATGCTGAAAGAGATGGCCTGGATCTTCATGGTGGTTGTACTGTAACTCCTGTAGGTGGGTTTGGAAGTGCTCCGGTGTTTGGAAGCCCTCCTTCGTTTGGAGGATCTCCAGCGTTTGGAGGTCAGGCCACGTTCGGCTCGTCTCCATCCTTCACCAGTTCTCTGGGCCCCAGCACTGGGAAAGTGTTCGGAGAGGGAACGACAGCGTCCAACGTCGGCGGATTCGGGTACGGACTTTACCTCACGCAGGAACGTTACTAATACACGAGTAACAGCTAGGTAAAAACACAAAGAGTTTATTTAACAAACTGTTGGGTGCTGAGTCCAGGTGAGGTCGTGGTTCAGGATGGGTGAAGGACGTTCCAGCACAGTAATGTTTCTGTCCTCCTTTACTTTCCTTCTTTATTCGTATTTTCATATTTCCATTTCTATCTTCATCTCTCTGTGTTCATACATGTATTCATCAATCTACATGTCAAGCCTCTCCATCCATTCATCCCTTCTTTCATTCTTTCCATCCCTTCTTACTGTCTCTTCTTTCCATCCATCCATCTATCCATCCGTGTATCCTTTCCGTATCTTCTTTTCATTCCTTCTATAATTTGTCCATTTATTCCATCAATCCATCCATTTTTCTATTTCTTACCATACAACCTCTATTACTTCTTTCAGTCTTTCCATCCATTCATAACTTATCCGTCCATTTTTCTTCAATCCATTCTGTCTTTTTTTTTTTTAACCGTCCGTCCATCTGTCAGTCCAGTCTTTCATTCCATTCGTCCATCCAGCGCGGTCCCATTCATTTGTTTTCTTCTCAATATATCCATCCTTTCTTTTTACTCTTTACATCAATGCGTTCGTTCAGTCCACCCACCCATTTACTCCTCCATTCTTTCAGTCCACTCATAATCCCTTTATCCATCCAGTTTTTTTCCATTCCATCCACCCATTCTGCCATCTTTTTTCCCCCATCCCTCTAATCTTTTTCATTCCATCCATCCATTCATTGCTTACTTCTATACCGTCAACTCTTTCATGCCTTTCAGTCCATCCATACTTTATTTCTCTCTTCAACCCATCCCTTCCTCCATTCTTTCTGTAAGCCATCGATTTTTCTTTCCTCCATCCATTTTTTTTTCAGTCCAGCTTTTTTCCCCCATCCATCCTTTCATTCCTTCCTTCCTTCCTTCTATCCTGCCCAACCATTATTTCAATCCGTTCTTTCCATACATCATACATTTTTTTTCTTTCAGTTCTTGTTTTTTCATCTCATCCACCCATCTGTTCCCTCCATCCATTTCAACTTCCTTCTTTCCCATCCGTCTTCTCATTCCAGCCCATCCTCCCTGCTCTGTATCACCCTGCAGGTCACTCTGTAAGTGTACTGTTACTGACAGGAGCCCATCTGTTGCTCTGCATAATGGATTTGCCCCCTGGCCATCCCCATACCCCCCCACCCCACCCCACTCCTGCTTTTCCTCCACCCATTAATGGAAAGCACCGCTTCAGCACAGCAGTAATAGTGACATGCTAACATCACCGCCGCCTTCTGCGAAAGTAGGAGGAGATTCTCGTCGAGGTTATGGGATGGTTGTGACTCAACGTTTCAGATAAACAGTTGTGAAATGAAAACAGACATCTTTCATTTGATAGACTGCCACCTTTCTTTCTCTCTCAAGGAGCATAATATAGTTCACTTTCACCACATGTGCATGCTTGAGACTTGCTAATCTAGAAAATCTATGCTCCTAGGAAAATTGTACTCAAAACAGAGCTTTCGGTACGTTTGAGGTTTAAAAAAAAATTTTTAAACTCTAGCCAATAGGAAAATCGTCAGTGTTTACAGTGAATTGCGAACATGAGGGTGCCAATACTTTACCCTCTAGTGGAATTAAAGAGCTGCAGAATTTCACATAATGCCTGTGGACACAAAGCACATCCAGGGGTGCCAATACTTTCACAATTTTCACTCTTTGAGCAGTCAGATTAATCCCTTTTAAAGAATTTAGTTTAGTCATAAATAAGTG
>JAQLOM010159347.1:0-12528 GCA_030068315.1 Chrysichthys thysi
TGCAAGGTTCGTTTTCTTGCTTGTTTACAGGAAGTTTTTGTAGAATTAAGGATTGTTCAAACTTTGATTTTTTTTTCCTCCTGTGCTTAAAACTCGTTAAAAAAAAATATCCACAGCGAACGCTTCGTCGAGGTCTAATACGGCCTCGTGCCATGTTAGGTTTCTCCATTGTTCAAGGTGTTGACATTTAGTTTGCTATTACACTCTGCATTCGACGCTGTAATTAACTATTTTTGTGCTTAAAAATCTTTAACAAAAAAACAAAAAAAAACAAAAAAACAACCCAATATTTCCATACAATTTGTAGGGTCTGGAACGGACTAATCGTATCTACATACAATCCGACGGGGAAATTAGGTTCGGGACACGACGAGTTTGGAACGAATTCTGGTCGTGACCAGAGGTCCCACTGTATTCATAACATCCATAACATCGCTTGGTGCATCAGTAACATTAGGGATTGTTTCTGAAGAACGTTTTCTAAACGCTTAGCATGGTAGATAGTAAATTTTGCATTTTTGCTTGTTTATGTTCAGCAAGATCTTAAAATCCTGTGAATACTCCCTACAGATCTAGGAACCAACATAACCTCAGGAATTACAGCTTCAATTGTAGAAAGCTTAAGCAACCCAGGAAATGCGACTGGCAGTACGAACGCAGGAAGTTCCACAAGATTTCCCAACCCTTCGGCGGCGGCACTGGTCCTCGCCGGTCTGACGGCTATTTATACTCGAATGACATGATAACAAATGCTAAAGTTTCTCTGGTAGTACTAAATCAAGGTCAAGTCAAGGTTCCTGATGGCTGATTTATGCGTTTAATTGAATTCCTGTACGTGATGTTTGCTAAAAATCGCACTTTACGAGTCCTGGAACTGCCCTTGCCTTGATTTATTACCCTCAGGGTCTTGGAGAACTACAAACTCTCACAACAAATCTTGAACCTAGACTCGTAATGTAAGAAATATGCTTAGAAATACAATTATTTTAAATGCTGTAGTATCACATTGGTAACACTGGGTATTTCACTTAAAGCTCTTTATGTTATTGTTCAAAATCTTACTCATGCATGATCACTATGAGTATTTATATACATATATATATATATATATATATATAATATATTTATTTTACACGCAGTCTGTGTTATATGTTAACGGTAATTACGGGGGAATTATTCATGTTAAAGTAGTGTTGTTTTGCTGTAATGCACTGATGGAAAATATCCCAGAACAAAAGAAATTCGAAATGAAACTGAATACGAAATAAAGCAAGTGGAAATCTCCGTCTACAGAAAGTTAATCATCTTCAAGTGATTGCATTTTTCAAACCAGAACTTTAAACGATTATCAGCATTTTTGTCGTTTTGTTGTATTACGTGAAATAAAGATTGGCTTTATTGGGATGTATTATTTATGCACTACACGATAATAAATGCTAAAGCAACACGTTCCCTGTGCGTTTTTCATGTCATCAAAGAATTACTCAGTTACTACATTGACAGGAACTCAAGTACCAGGGAGAATCAAAATGTAAAGGCAAAACACATTTGACGGCTTTAACAGAAATTACTGAGAGATCGAACACATCACCTTTCCACATAGTCCCCATGCGAGATAACACACTCCTGGATTCCTGCAGAGAAGTTTTTCTTCTGCTCCCGAAGCCAGGTGAGCCCCACTTCCTTTACGTCATCATCAGAGGTGAATCTGCGACCGCGCAGCGCCTCCTTCAGGGGACCGAACATGTGATAATGGGTCGGCACCAGATCCGGGCTGTAAGGAGGACGTGGGAGACGTCGGAACCCGACCCGTCGCACTGTCTCTACTGTCCCTGCTGCTGTATGAGGACGTGCATTGTCATGGCGCAGCAAGACTCTTGGACAGCGTTCCTCTTCTTTTGGTGCGAATTGAATTGAAAGTTCATTTCATGGACGGCCTGGTGGTGTGGTGTCGTGTAGTGGTTAGCAACGTCGCTTCGCAGTAAGAAGGTCCTGGGTTCGATCCCCGGGGTCGACCTGGGCGCCTTTCTGTGTGGAGTTTGCATGTTCTCCCTGTGTAAGTGTGGGTTTCCTCCGGGTACTCCAGTTTCCTCCTACAGTTCAAAGACATGCACAGAGGGGATTAGGCTGATTGGTGACTCTAAATTGGCCGTAGGTGTGAATGGTTGTCTGTCTCTGTGTGTCGCCCTGCGCTGGATTGGTGACCTGCCCAGGGTGTACCCCACCTCTTGCCTGAAGTCCGCTGAGATTGGCTCCAGCTTCCCCCGACCCTGAACAGGATGCAGTGGCAGAAGATGAGTGAGCAAGCGAGTTCATTTCGCAGCAATGCACAGTAATTTTCACTGTTTGCTCATGTGCCCAGGACAGGAACCTTCATGGGGGGCACTGACTTTTGAATTTCTTCTTCGCTAGAGAAGATGGATGTCTCCACTCCACACTTTGTATTTTGCTCCCTCGGGTTATCGAATAATGATTAATAGCAGTTAATGTCAGCATTCCTGGGTTCCATTCATGTTTTCTTCATAATTCGATACGACTGGAAAGAGAGTGTTATTCCCCAATATCATTTATATCCTCATATAATAATGCTCCCACCACCATGCTTCACTGTAGATGTGCTGCTTGTAGGATAATACACACAAACCTTATTTTTCCAAACATGCCACACTGTTTTATTGCTAACGAGCTCTTTATTTGCTTTGTCTGACCACAGTACAGTATATTGTTGCAAAGGAAATGTGCATCTCTGTGCTTCTTTCTTTTTTTTTTTTTTTTTAGCAGAGGCGGTACTTCATGAGGTGTAGTATCATTCCTACAGGTTAATGCAGTGCACTTCATTGCTTATGCTTAACAGTCAATCATGCTGCTTTCAGGTCATCCTGCAACTCTTTTCAAGAGACTGCTCGCTTCTCTCTTTCCTTCTTTAGCATTAATTAAAACTTTGAATCACAATTATGTCCCAGGATGACTAGTTTGTGGTTCAGTGAACTTCCCACCTGCAAATTATTGCACCGGTTGTCCTTACTATGGATCTGTATGGCTCTGCTTTTTCCATTCGTGTTTTCTTAACGATACTGTTTGTGTGAACTTTAGAAAGCTTTAGAAAGGGGTCAAACATCCTGGAAGTACAGGTAGTCCTCAAGTTACGATGGAGATGCGTCCCGCCACACCTGTTGTAAGTCGAAAATATCGTATGTCGAACCACTGTATTGAACCACTTAGCCTAGCTTTGGTATCAAAGCCTAGTTTAGTCTAGCTTAGCCTAGCCTACCCAAGAGTCTTTTCCTGTAGAAGACAAGCTGTTGAATTAAAATTAGCTCTTGGAGCACAGAAAACAAACCCCGCGATAATGCACTGTACAGTACACCGATACTCCATGAGTTGTGGGAGAGAGTGAGGCATCGTGCAAGGCAAGTGATCCGGGCATCATCCGTGTACTTCCGGGTGTCGTCTGCATACCTCCAGGCATTGTCCAAACGTCCGTGTGCGTCATACACTGCTACACTGGCCTACCAGCGATGCCTGCCCACTAATTTTAAATATTTTCGAAATATATTGTACAATATTTAGCATATCGCAATCGTCATCATAACTTCGAAAAATCAGACGTCGGACCATCGTAACTCGGGGAGTGCCTGTATATTAAATAACAAAAGCTAAAAGGTACTTATAGAATACAGATGAACCTCTCATCTACAGACACCAGATGCAACGGACAAGATTAAAAATCCCGGGTGTTGCCAACTGAGTCCAGTAATTCAGCAATTGTCCACTAGGTGGCGGTGGCGTGCGTGCTACTAGTTGTTTACAAGCGTCGGTTGAGCTGTGGTCGTTGTGAAGCTGTACTGTTTTTTCAGCGATTAATTGGTGTTTTTCACGATGTACTTAACTTTTTTTGTTGGTCGTTACGCTGCTCGTCGTGTGTCCAGTACTTGGGGAGCACTTTTATGGACCTTAGTGGTGTTTTTCCTTGGATTTCCATTATATTAATTAACCCCTCACACTAAAACACTGCACATCATCGGACTTTTCAAGTCAACGGACCACCTCTCCCCCGATTAGTCCATTAATGCGAGGTTCAGCTGTACTTATTTTCCCTCACAGTGCAATTGCATGATGTTCATTCCTCAGGACATCTCACAGATTTCCTTACAAATGTCACCTGTGGCTTTTTCCATTAACGATCAACTAAACGTATGTCCTGACTTCACGGCAAAGAAGACAGTCTTAAGACCTGTAAGCAGCCAAGATCCACCCGTTCAAATCAAAGACGCATCTCTACCTGCTTACTTGTCATCTCAGAACTTAGAAAGCTCCACTTCCTGTGAAGGCATCAGGGCATGGGTATGGGATTACAGGGTGTGGTTTTGGAGGGAACACATTTGGGTGTTGAATTTCAAAACTGCTAGCTTGTGCCAAATCCCGAGTATACCTTTAAACTTTTATTGCTGATGCTTAGAATGAAAAGTCTCGACCCTCGGGGCGTTCTTCTTCTTTTTTTTTTTTTTACGATTCCACAAATCCTGCAGCTTCACAGTGAGGAAATTACGAAAGTAACTCAAGAACTGCGAATGCCTGAGGGAAAACAAATGTGGAAGGGATCTGACTGTGTCCTTTGTTATCTGTTACATTCCACATCTTACGAAATGCACAGACAGAAGGAAACAGGGCCAGGGTGTTAGGATGCACATTGTTAAGCAAAAAAAGGGACGTTTTAAGCTCCAGATGTAAGCTCTTGTTTGGATTCATGGAACACGCGGTGGGTCAGTGACTAAGCGGCTCGGAGGGGAGGCAGCCAAGCGTACATGGGCGAGCTGGGTTGGGTATGTGCGTGAAGAAAATATGTAACTTGACCTTGTGAGGGTTGAGCAAGTAGAACGAGGGTGGGAGTTCCAGTCAAAGGCGTTGAGAACCTCCTTTTTATATACACATTCTCAAACGTGTTTAGATGCTCACATCGGGTCTGACGCTGGAGGACTGAAGAGCCTCACTTAGAGGAGTACACTTGCTCGGTGAGGATGATTTGGAAATCAGTTTTGCTCCACGCCCGATTCTGGTTTATCCTGGCTTTAGCGTCGGGCCAGCTCACTGCAGAACAGAGGGAACGGATATTGGATTTGCATAACCGGTACCGCTCCATGGTCAGTCCTGCAGCTGCTGGTATGCTACACATGGTGAGCACTGGGTGCACTTGATCCAACTTGGGTGCTAATCTTACCAGCTTGGCGTGTAGTCTGTTGTGATTTTTACTTCATGTTTAAGAAGTACAATATGTGAATTTTAGCATTCGAGATACACACGTGAACTAAATCAGGTCTAAATCCCGAACGCTTCAAAGGTGTTGTCAGACGTCTTTCTGTTTTTCTTTGGTAACATTTCATGAAGTTTCTCCTCATATGAAGTGAATAAACATGCCACTCACAGGAGGCTGGGTGGGTTCACGTCCAAGCCATCAGAAAAAAACGAGGCATCGCAAGTTTTCACTAATTTTGTTCTATTTGGGGGGTATTTTTTCTGGAAAATCTCAGCCGTCTAGCATTCTGGGATTCCAGCTTAAGCCGCATGGGTCCAGGGGTTTGGGGGGGGGGGGGGCTCTGGGGCTTTAAAATAATCATGGATTATACACAAAGGCAAGGAAAAGCATGTGAACCTTTTGGAATGTCATGGTTTTCTGCATTAATTCGCCCTAAAATGTGAGCTGATCTTCATCGAAGTCGAGGGTACTGATAAATATGATGTGCCTACAATAATAACACACACACACACACACACACACACACACACACACACACACACACACACACAAAAGTCTTTATTGAGAACAACCATTAAAAAAAAACAACTCACTTTCTCTTGCAGCTGTACCTATAAAATGGTGTAACTCTTTACTCTTTTTGAAAGTTAAAACATCCAGGTATCTTTAAAGGTTCTTCGGATGTTCCTCTGGGCAAACTCTTAAAAGTTCCACGTTGGGGGCCAACAATGAAGCTTGTGTAATGATTAATTATACAGTAAACGCTTCAATAAGGATCTTTTGGTCCTCTGGCATTTTTCTAGGCATCCTTTTTACACGTGACTGCTCGATTGTTTAAACAAAGCGTGGACGTCCAGTGTGGTGGGACGCTGTCTCCTGACTGCCCGAAAGGACGCATTCGGATTGTGTTATATTATTTACGCATGCTTGACGTCCAGCGAACGAAGGCGAACAATTTCTCCAAAGGAAGCACCACCTATTCACATCCGAGGACACTGATGTGTCGGTACGGTCTGACGATGGATAAAGAGGTTGTTAAAACGGGAGGGGGAGGGGGAGGGGGTTTAAGAAAACCTCTTGGAATGCGTTTCAGCGCAGAAGGTGTTGCGGGATGATTCAGGAACGGTTTGTTTTCTTTAAAACATACAGCAGCTGTGCCGACCTGAACATGTTGAATCTGATAAGATAAATCTGTGTGTGTGTGTGTGTGTGTGTGTGTGTGTGTGTGTGTGTGTGAGAGAGAGAGAATGGACGCCCTCATTCTGGGAACATTCCTGCCAAAAAGTAAAATGAGTAATGTTTTTTTTATCTCTGCATGTGTATGTGTGTGTGTGTGTATGTGTGTGTGTGTAAAAATCCTCCTGTGGTCATGCTGTACAAGTAAGTACAAGTACGATTCAGTGCATGACTTACACAGGAGTAATGCTAGAGTACTAAGAGTAATTGAACATTATATCAGGGAGCTCTGATTGGTCAGAAGGTATGGATATATTACTTAGCATTCACGGAAGGAGTCTCTGGGTTTATCTCTTTGTAACAGTCACTAATCTAGAACTATAAACATTAATTCAAACTAGTTATGGATAAAAAATAATAATAAACGCTGATTGTAATACAGTGGATTCTCGGGTCGCGAACGCGCCTGATGGTGAACAAATCGACGTCCGAGCTAAATTCCTGAACAGATTTTGTCCCGACCGATGAACAAATCTTTACACCTGACTTCTTTGGCTATCCAAAATCCAGCACACGCATGAATATGCCCGCCGTATATTAGTCTACAAGATATAGGAAACTGAAATAGATCCAACCTTCCACGCGCTATGAATACGTACATGCACTCGGTGTAATATTTCAGCCGGATGGCGGTGCTTCCTGCACCATATCAAAACGCTCCATGCTGGGAATCCCAGAGCTTTTCCATGGTGGAAACCTTAACGTTACAGCTTTACCTCTGAATGGTTCAAGGCACGGACACTGGGGACTCCTTCCATCAATGTTAAATAATTAGACAGTCGTACCTCAGACGTTGGACTCTTGATCCGAAGGTCGTGAGTTCAAATCCCAGCACCGCCAAGCTGCCTCTGCTGGGCCCTTGAGCAAGACCCTTAACCCTCGAATGCTCAGTTGTAGAAATAAAATAGATGTATGTCGCTCTGGGTAAGAGCGTCTGCCAAATGATGCTAATGTAATGTAATGTAATGTAACATCTCCGGACAGGAAACGTCACCAGAGCTACTATTTCGTGTCATTTTGTGTGGCGTGACGACCGTACAAACGCAATGTTTTGGGAAACTGATCAATCCCAGGATGCAGGACACAAGATCATCCTCAGTTAATCCTCACGTTCCAATCAGACCAATCAGATTTGGGAATTCAGCAGGAATTCTAATAATACCTCTTGCCTCATGTTTGATTGCTTGTTTGTTGGGATGCAGGTATGGAATGAAACGCTGCGTGCGGTGGCTCAAGGTTATGTTGCTAAGTGCACTTTGGAGCACAACAATGCTGTGAGGAACCTGCTGGGAGAAAACCTCTACCTCGTCACCGGTCCTTTGAGCATCAACCAATCTATGGCGTATTGGTACCGATGAACACTTAATCATGACATATAATTAAAAAACCCCATTTCACTGCTTTTCTGGGGCAACTAATGTTCTAATTGAAGGGCAGTCTGGATCTCTAATGGTTGTCTTATTGCCAGGTTTGATGAACACAAACTCTACGATCATGACGCCAACGAATGCCAGATAGACGAAATGTGCGGACATTACACACAGGTGAGTCCTGAGTGCCTCAGAATTTGCACATGAAGTTACTAGTAAATTTCTATTATATTTTTTTAAATCTAATTAGAGAATTCATTAAAAACATAAGCATCGGCAAATTCTAATAACTTAACCGGGAACACTCACTCAGTGGGCCTCATCGGTCAAAGCGCATACGAACTCCGAAATTACAGTCATCCCCCGCAATATCGCGGTTCACCTATCGCGCGTTCGGGGCATCGCGGTTTTTCTCATTTCGAATCGCGGATTTTTTTTTTTTCATTTCGCGGGATTCTGGGATATAAAAAATATTTTTAAAATGTTCATTCCAACATAGTAAAAGAATATTAAATCGAAATAAAATCCAGTATGGATGAACGCACGAAGAAAACGCAATGTACGCCTCTTCCGCTTGTCAGACGGACCGGTCAGGTGACCGCGAGGGAGCACGAGGATTGGCTAGGACGCCTATAAACAGGAAGTCAGCTCGCTGGCATATAGTAACCATGTAGAATTTTATATGTTGTTAAAATGACGTGTGTTTAAGAGTGTAGAAAGTGTTTAAGAGCATTGGACGTGTCTATAAGAGTGTGGGAAAGGTTAATAAGAGAGTGGGAATGGTTTATAAAGCCTTAAAATATATATAAATAATTAAAATAAATATAAAGGTAGCTACTTCGTGGATTTAACCTATAGGTGAGGGTTGACTGTATTCTCAAATTCACCAACGACTTGCTATTTTTATTTTGCATTTTTAGTTGTGATTTTTTTCTAATCACGATGAACTAGACTAGCCATTCCTTTCTGACAAAAGTAATGGCGCCCTATAAACGCGGATCAAGCCGCTCTAATGGCTGAGCTGCATTACTCATCGCTCAGGAGGCTTTTTTAATCGCTTAGTCGGCATTTTGTCGTAAAACATCCTTGTGACTAAGAGTAAATAAGCTGCCCTTCAAGGAACTTTAGCAACATTTGCACTTTGAGAATTGATTGACAAATGAGGCCCACATTTATGCCTTTCTTAGACTCGGACCAATGAGGGACACATCGTGTAGATGTAGATGTAGGTTACGACTACAGCTCGCTTTCTTTACACAGTGTATGTTAACTAGGCAATAAATGGACAATAAAAGGCATGTTTACGTATTAAAGGTGTAGCACAGGGTACTGTGCATGCTTTAAATGGACTGGAGACGCGTTGGACATTTTGTGCTTTGTGGCCATTCTAGATGGTGTGGGCGAAGA
Organism: Chrysichthys thysi; assembly: GCA_030068315.1. Classification (NCBI taxonomy): domain Eukaryota; kingdom Metazoa; phylum Chordata; class Actinopteri; order Siluriformes; family Claroteidae; genus Chrysichthys; species Chrysichthys thysi. The sequence goes on from JAQLOM010159347.1 coordinate 9,268, forward strand.
GCTACAGCGTCGGCTGCGCCTCACACTTCTGCAAGAGAGTCGAGAACATGGACACTGATAACGCCACAATTCTGGTGTGCAACTATTTCCCACAGTATGTCTATGCTTCATTATGTCACGTTAAAGCTTTAATCTTAAACGTAGTCTTCATCATGTCAGGACAAAAGCACTGGAGACTTTAATTCTGTTGAAAAGCTGAGATTTTAAAAAGTTCCTTCGTGAAAATGAATCTGTGGCTAATTAAAAACGATGCAAAAAAAGTTTCTTTTTTTTTTAAAGCAAGATTCTCAAAATCAATGGAAAAAAAAATTACACTTTCCACAACAAATAAAAACAGGCAATTGGACAGAGGTGGGGTTTTTTGTGGGGTTTTATTTTATTTTATTTTGTCTTTTGTGTGTGTGCCATCCAACTTGACCCCTACATGTTTAATAATACATAATTAATGCCCACCATTCTATTTTTCTCAGGGATTTTTTTTGTTGTTATCACTTTTCATCTCACCTACACATTCCGTGTCACGCTGAACCCAAGTGTAATCTCTTGCCTCAATTCTAGAGGGAATAAAGAGGGACAAAGACCGTATGAAAAAGGAATCTCGTGCTCCAAATGTCCACAAGAGGCGTCCAGATGTGTACAAAACACCTGTGGTAAGATCAGGAAATCCAATTGCTTTTATAGTCACTAAATTTATCACTTAGCATAACGTCTTGTTACCATCCTACTCAAACACGTCTGTGTATGTGGAAATACAGGAGCTCCTCGAGTTACGAGGGCCCGACTTGTGATTTGTCGAAATTATGATGACGATTGTGATGTGCTAAACATTGTAACATATTTAGAAAATATTTAAAATTCGCGGGCAGGCATCGCGGGCAGGCCAGCGTAACAGCGTATGATGTATGCAGATGTTTAGACGATGCCCACAAGTATGCGGACGACATCATCACTCGCCTCGTGCGATGCCTCACTCTCTCCTGCAACTCACGGAGTTGCCTTGTGTATCAGTGCACTGTACAGTGCATTACCGATGGTTGTTTTGTGATTACTAACGAGACAGCTTAGCGGCAGCTGTCTGTTGCCAGAGCTCAGTATTTGTGTAGCGGGGCATTGTGGCTGGACGGATCTCAGAGACACAGTGCTGCTGCCTCCACCAGGTGCAGATCTCTCTGACAAATGCTCGGTTTTGACAGAAATGTCAAAGTCTTCAGTGAATGTGTGTGGTCTCCTAGAGGAAAAGACTCCTGGGTAGGCTAGGCTAAGCTAGGCTAAGTGGTCCAACACAGTGGTTCGACTTACGATATTTTCAACTTGTGATGAGTGTGGCGGAACGCATCTCCAGCGTAACTTGAGGACTATCTGTATTTGTGATTTTCAGCGATTGGGATGCTAATTTGTTGCCTGTCGCAGTTCAGTGAAAAGTTGTTGCCGTTTTCAGGGGGACGTTGTTATTGCTCTTACAGTCGGCGTGAAGTTTAGCCTCCAACAAACAATTTCCGTGGTCACAAACTTATGGAGTCGGGCTCACTTTCTGCTCCAAAAAACAAAAAGAGATTCTTTTCTCACTCACTCACCCTTTTCCATAATTAAGGAGACATTTTCATTTTCAACAAATTCAAAAAAATCTTGTAATATTCTCCAATAACACTCTAGGGTTGACATTTTGAATTTCCAAGTACTTCAATTAGGGCCCTAGAAAGGGTTAAACATCAGGTTCATCCAGCTGAAGGGACACGTCTGCTTGATATACGTATTTTATTTAGTTATTAATTTGTTCGTTTGTTTTCTTTTTGGGGGAAGTTTGCTAGACTTTTTTTTCCCCCCATAAGTTATTCCATTTTCTACTTATTTTTTAAGCCCAAGTTTATACTGTATATCTCTATACAGCATCTCTGAACACACTGGAATACGCTGGCATGGATTTTAAAGCCCAATTAAATCCCTCATGCTCTACATTCCACTCCAAATGTGCAGGAATTTTAACAAACAACAAGCTCGGGTCATACTCATGAAGACCGCAAAAGAAAAAAAAAACATGCTAACTGAACGACTGCTAGGCAAAGAGCCACCTAGCTGGAAATCAGGCGGTTTACTAGCTTGTGTGAGCTCTTCCTGGATGTAAATTTCTGTTGTGTAGAATCACAAGTTGTCTAGGAATGATCAGTAAATGCATGCTGAAGTAAAACCTGCAAAACCTAGCTAAAGGTTTAAAGAAAATAATCACCGTAGCAAGAAATGTTCTCAGTGTAAACAGTTCCCATTAGCCTGTGAATAAATTAGCTAGCTTGGTTTGTTTACTAAATAGACTAGAAGCTTGTAGAATTTTTGACAAAGTTCAGTCAAGCCAAGTGTTATGTATGCAAATGCATAATTTAACACGATTCCCACAAGTACAAAGTAAATAGATAGAATGCATCAGTTAACACATAAATGTATATTAAGTATTATTACTGTATATGAATCAGATGTCAGTCTCTGTCCCAACAATACCGGTAATTTTTACATTCAACTTACATTTATTAAAAAAAAAACAACAAAAAAACAAAAACCCAGCTAATGTAAAAAAAATGACATCCGATTGTTAGTTAATTCATTTAAAAAACAAACTGCCAATGTTTAAACAGATGACATATTTGTGTAGTTTCAACAGCGCACCAGTCTTTTGTAAAATTGAAAGATTGTTTTGTTTTGTTTTGTTTTGTTTGTATGGTTGGTAATGTCCTAAGTTTAATTAAGTGTACATAATTTAAGTGTACTTATTATACTTCAATGTATTCATGAATATTATACTAAAAGTGTGCTATTTTCACACACCTTTTTTGTACGTAGCGTGCTAACGATATATCATTAGTTCAACTAAAGATATATTTAAGTACAACTACAGTAAGTGTACTTGACTCTACTATTTTGAGACTAAGTCAATTTAAGTATTAGTATACATTAATGTACTTGCATTTAAAGTATTACTGATACAGAAATATACTCATAATTAGTGTATCTGTAGTATATTTTTTGACTCAGAAATTAAAATGTACTACATAAATTTACAGTACATTTTTAATATATTAAAATATTTTTTTCCCCCCAGGGTAGGGCACTACTTGAGATACTTGGAAATTAAAAATTTTAACCCTTGAGGATATTACAAGTCTTTATATTACAAATGTTCAGTTTTATGTTGAAAACGAAGGTCAACAGAATTACAATTACACAGCCAATACATGTAAAGTAAAAAGTTTTCAAAAAGTGTGTGTGTATATA
>JAQLOM010159393.1:2260-12522 GCA_030068315.1 Chrysichthys thysi
ATCACTTGATAATCACGCAACATGTTTAAAAATAATACATCCTACTTTTAATTAAAGACAAGTCCGCTTTCCCCCCCCCCCCCACAGCTCGGAGACCTAGACTGCACATTGATCAATTTAATAATCTGAAAAAGGCCCAGAAAATTGACTTTAAGCAGCTGTGTAGTTTCCTACTTCAGTCACCAGCTCTGAATGCGAGCCTTAGTGTTTGAAGGTTCGGGTTTCCTTTCCTCACTCCATATCCTTCATTAGTTTCACTGCATTAGTAGAATAATGCATAGTAGATTCTAATAGTCTTCAGGATGTGTTGTACCCCCCGCCTCCCAGCAGTGGCGAATTTGAAGTATTGTTTGTTTTTCTTTTCTAAGAAAGCCAAATGCATGCAGTCTTAATTTTTCCGATGGTTCTTTTCATGACGTGACATTTTCAATAAAGTCGTTTGTCAGTATTGCTATGAATTTGGCATTAGAGCCTGAAGAACAGGGGGAGGGGACCCTCTTTTCCTGCAGTGAAACCTTCAAAGCAACACTTCATTGTCTTTTGATATTAGTTTGCCGCCTTTTGTTCTCTTGGTTCTTCTTGTAATGGTCTATTATGTCGCGTGTGTATATTGCCTAAGGTGCCATAACTGTAACAGTGTCTGCCTGGAGAATCTGATCAATAGGAGAGGCTGAACCGAGATTTGATGAGCTCCCAATATCACCAGCAGGTGATGATTTGGGTGCAATATCCGTTTCTCTGAAGAACGAAAGAAACGGATAAAGAAAGAAATGAGGCTCTTAAGAAGCAGCTACTCTATTGATCGCCTCTCTAACCTGTGTGACTCTCTGAAGTCTGCGTTTGTTGGTTTTCTCCCAGGGTGTTAAAACGTGAAAATAAACAAAGGTCATTAAAAGAGGAACACGACATTGTGACCTCTCAATCGTGTGATTGAACGTGCATTCTTTTTAGTCATGTAGTAAAGGAATAGGTAATCTTCCACTGATGTTTCGCACCGTCCTTATCCGTGCATCCTGCATAATCTTATAAGAAGTTGCTGTTGAATGATCAGCTTAATAATAAAGGGCATGAGTAATTGCTCGAAGACCTTGCTCTGGCTATTCAGGCATTTGCAGGCAGGCTCAGCTCAGGACTCCTGTGCATCCCTGCTCTATTACTTTTGACCACAAGCAGGACCCGAACAAGTGTATCAAGTAGTGAGCTTGTCTCATTTTAATGATCGGATTATCTCCCAGTGACTCCCCAGCTCTCATGGTGGTGCCCAGCAGAGGCTCTGGTGGCAGAAAAGGTAAAGAAAGCCCATGGTATTTGACTTGTAGCACACTTCCAAGTATGCATGTAGAGATCTCTCAGCTTTGACCTGTATAGAACCTCAGAACCGTTTTTTTTTTTTTTAAAAACATGGTCCTGCGTTGTATAGCAGACTGGGTAAAAAAAGATGTTAATTCAGAACTTTCATTGTTGAAACCAAGCATCCATGCAGGACCATATGTGCTTCCTTATATTCCTAGTGGAGGCTCTGTGACTAGTGGTGCTGGTTCAGCTTTTACGGACATGTTAGTTTACCCATTTCTTGCATGTTTTAAAAAGGTTCACGGTCAGCCCTGTACAGCTTTTATTTTTTTGATGTATAGATAGAGATGTGTATATAGAGTTTTTTTTAATGTTGGAGAAATGTCATGTTTCTACAAAGAATATGTTGTATGTAGTTTTATGCCAGTCAGTAATCCAACATGAATGCAACAATTAACATTTTGGGCAATTACTTTAATCCCCTTTGATTTGGGGAAACAAATGAATATGAACCATGTTATGTATAAAATATTGAACAGGTGAGTAGCGATGGCTGTAGCAAGAGAAATGCAGTGAGCGACGGAGGAAGGCCGGTATGCAACACTCGCTAGCCAACATTGGTTACCCTGATAGAAATCCTAAGATTAAATGTTATTTATAAATGTCCACATTCTTCATGACAAATAGCTGACCAGCTAATATTAACCAACCTGACAAGATTTTTGACTACAGAAGATTGTTTTATAATCCTCACTGCTAATTCTGGCTGACCAGCTAACCTTAACGAACCTGACCGGATTTCTGTCAGCAGTATTATCATCCTTACTCCTAATATTAGCTAGCGAGTTAACAATATTTGATCTGTCTACTACTTCTGAGAGGAATTTTTCAGTGCCCTCCTAACTTTTGTCTTCATGCTCTTTTCAGCAGGACTGCAAATTTCCTTTGAGAGCTTTAGGATGGAAACTCAGGAGCTCGACGAGGAGCCCGGTGATATTGAGAAGAAAGCCACACACTTCGCACCACATGAAACGGACACTTAAAATATATCCATATATTTGCTTGCATGTACATAAAACCTGAAATTATTTCAGATATTTCTTTTTTCCTCATTGGTTAACACAGCTTAGTACTCTGGTACTTTGGTGCAATGATTTTATTAATTATTGCTTGAGTACTGTTAAGTATTAAACATCCATTAGGTGTTTGTTACATGTCCGTGCCTGGGCTTGTTTTCTTCTCCCACTTTCAGTTCTGCTCAATTCTTTGCTATACTGCACCTCCTTCAAGGTAGGGAACATCTGTAAAGATTTTTTTTTTCCAGTCTTTTTATTTTTTTTTTATTATATATAAAGTCCACCAGTAGTTTGTTGTGAATGCTGACGTTAGCTTGTGTATATTGATATTTGTCTTTACTTTCTCAAAGTCTGTCGCACTTCCTGTTTTAACCAGTTAAACCCTGTTCCACCAAAAAAAAAAAAAAAACCCCTCACTATTTGCCCCTGTAGATTCAGCTTGGTCTAAACACTGAACTGAAGTACCCCTTGCTATTTTCAAATGTCCTGCTCTTGCTCGATGTTGACCAAGAACATGATATCGATTTAGACCATTCCCATATCTGCCGACACCCCTACTGGGTTAAGTGTTTATATTTATTTGAACATGGCCTTGATGTCTCTAGTTTGAGTGCCTGTGGTATGCCCTGTTTGTCAGTGCCTAAAACTGATCCTTTTTGTTTGTATGGATTAGCTGGAGGTTAATGCCCTAACTAAGCTTGATTCATTTCCTCCAGTCTGTCTGGAGGACTCTAGATTGCGAAGGCTCAGAGAAGCTTGTCGGCAAACCCAGCCTACTTTAAAGGGTGTTGGCGATTTCTGCAGATCCCAAGCTCTCAGATTTGTGCGTTTGCCACTTCATGTACTTGGTCATGGCTTTTTGGGCTGTGGGGCATGAGCCAAGTACTCGGGGCTAATGATCGTGCACTTTCCCACCTGCAGTTATTCGAACAGATGTACAACAGACTCAGGGATGCATCTTTGTTCTAAGTTTAGATAAATGTGAACTCCAACAGAGTGCTGTATCTTATACGGTATGGGTGAGTCTCCAGATGCCAAGGTACAGACCATTTGGGTCATTTCCTGTGCTCTAAAAATAAATAAATAAAATAGAAAAAAAAAACCAACACTTAACCCCAGGGTGATCTACTGACCGCCTAAATATGATGGGCTTCATGTTTGACTTGTCTAACTTCTTGGCATGAATTATACCCAAATGATTTTCATATCCCTGTCTGAGTTGAGCACTGATGAGCTGTATCCACTCTTAATCTTGTACACTTGATATGGTTTTTTTCTAGTCGTCTGTTGCTTTTTAATTTGGAATTTGCCGATGCGGTCTCATCACAATCCTGTTTTAATTGATCTCTCTCCCTTGTTTTAAACCTCACGATCCTCCAAGGTGCCGTCGCATGTTTAACCCGTCTACCGCGACGCTGTTCACTGCTTTTAATGATTACGTCGACGCCAACCTGGGGTCCTCAAAGGTTAACTATTGACGAGTTACATTGCAGGTTCATGATGCCTAAATAAAAATCCTGAATGTGGTGGCCCCACGAGAAACCAAGTCATTTTTAAATGACTTCACTTCTGCCGTCAGGCGAGGGTACAGGTGGAAAAAGGATAAACTGGAGATGTTTGACATAATGAGGGATAGCTGGCATTACTGGAGTACTGTGAAGTCTGAGGAAAAGCAAATCTTTCTGATCTGGTCTCTAACGGTCATGAACAGTGTTCTTTTTAAGTCCATTAACTCTATTCTTCATGTCCTCCAGTCTACCAATTTGGAAGCGTCTTCTGCAATCTGTGAGAAATTTCCCCCTTTTTGTGGATAAAGTCAAGTCCGCTAGAGCACTTATCCCACATGTGAGCCATCCATCAGTGTCTGCTGCGTTGCTGTTATCAGTTTGAACCTGTGCCACTTTCATTTAGTGAGACTTTTTTCAGGTGCTCAGATACGATGCAGCCACATCTTGGAGGTGTTCCCTAGTGTTGGATCCTCCATCCTGGATATGAAGTCATTTTTTTTCTTTTAGTGTTGTTCCTGCAGTGTTTAAACATGCCATTGTACAGGCACTGATTTGATTTTTAAAAAAACAATCTAGTTGGTTGTCATTTCTATCTAGATAACAGGAAGACTTCTGCACCTGTCTATAGGCAGAACTCCTGTTCCACTCAGATTTTGCAGAAAATTGTTAATGCCTTTTGAGACAGCAAAGGTATCCTTGAGGCATTCCAATCTGGGATTAAAACCTGACACACCACAGCACTGAAAGCACACTCGAAGAGACTCTGGTAACTTTATCCTCGTGCTTTTACGTTTGACTACTGTGTTTTGATACTGTTGCCCACATTTTGCGTCTGGAGCATTGGGTGGGCGTCAAAGGGGCAGCCTGGGACTGGTTTCGTTCCCAACTGGCAGACAGAAGTTTGTGTTGGTATAGGTGATTTTTATGTCCTCTTCGGTGCCTCTTGGGTTCAAATCCTGAACCTTTTTTTTCTCTCTATTTGCTTCCTTTTGGCTCTATTTTGAGGAAACGTGGTATTTGTGATGGAGATGACTGTTCTATCCCTTTTAAAGCAAAAAGCCTTTACTCCATCTGATCACTGCTGGAATGCCTGAATGACATCAGGACACAGGTGTCAAACTTTTAATTTTAATTTTTTTTTTTTTTTTTTTTTTTTTTTTTTTTTTTTTAAGCGTTGGGCAACGATTTAAATTTAATTGAGTGAGTTTGTGATGAATCGCGTTGTGCGCAAAATTCAATCGCTTTTGAATCCCATCTGGTTGGAATGTCTTGTATAAGTGACTCCGTCCTTTTGTCCATGTTCATATTGTTCGAGTTCTGCAGCACTTGCTAGGTTTTGTCCTCCCCATTGTGGGCCACTTTAAACATCAAACACACTGTTCTGCAGGGATACTGTGACTGGAGAATGTGCGATGTCTTGCAGCGATCTTATTTCTTGCACCAAGTATGCTACCTTTTTTATTTAAAACGTTCCACTGCTGTGCAACATGAATAAAACGTTCTGTGTATGTTTCAGCAAAATCTCTCCTCTGTTTTCATTAGTCATAGCATATGAATGCAGCTCCCACTGTTTATCAGGACAATGCGATGTCCAGAAGTCTCCAGTGAGGGCAGCAGTTGGACCATGTTGTAATGCCGGCGCTTTTGTAGTCCTCGCCTTTTCATACAACTCACTAATTTATTCACTCGTGCTGATATTTGTTGCAATTCTAAGAAAGTTCCTCAGGTTGACCTCGTCCATAGTACTATTCATCCTGCGGTTTGTAGCGGTCGTCTTCGCTATGGCATTTGTTAGCTTGTCTTGCTTTTGTTTATCTGTACTACTTCCACACGTGGCATCCGGCGTAGCCTGCCAAAAGCGTCTGTCTGCTGTATGAGTGGGCCGTTTGCTGCGATCAACAGCAAACATGTTGCATTTAAGTGATACTTCAGACTCTAAGTACTTGAGTGGAAATGGGGGGGGAAATTCAACTTTGCGGTGGTTACTAAAAACTTTGGTTCCATCACCACCATCTGGAAGAGCTTTAAAATGAACAGGTCCATGTAAGCGTTCAGTACATTTCTCCAGTTTTCAGTCTGTTCTCTTCTGTTCTGATTCATGTGTGCACTGTGGCAGTTTTAGACCCATCCAAAGCCAGTACTGATCAACATCCCATCCCTCCTGTGACCCATGGCATATCTGTATGCAGAGCCAGTGAGTAATGGACTTTTTAATATAATAGAAATAAAGTTTATGTGCAATAAAATGGGGGGTCCCCAGGTACCGGGCCGCAGACCGGTACTGGTCCATGGGTGTTTTGGTCCCAGGCCACAAATCTTTCTGAAATTTTTAGTTATTTCATTTTCATTAGTTTCCTGGGTCTCTTATTTTGAAAAATTCCACTCTGGTTGCACTACTACACGTGACTCAATGAAGCGGTTCCATCGCAACACTTTGCGCCCCCCTGCAAAATATTCTGACATAAAACTGGTCCGTGGTGCAAAAAAGGTTTGGGACCCCTACAATACAATACTGTCGGTACTAATGCGTTAAGATGATGCACTAACTTGCCCAGTCCTAATTTTTTTGGGTTCAAGTGGACTTGATCCTTTGTTCTCTGGAGCCTTTATATATAAACACTTTTTTCACAAATGTCGGAGTGATTTTATGGACAGTGATGATTTTTAAATTTAATAAGCAAATCAGTGCTGTTGTATGGAGTCACAGGAGTGCCATAAATAATAGTGTTATAAAATGCTTTTCCTTAGTACGGTTATTCCTTTATTCCTATTGCTTTTCATGTATTACTGTCGTCATGGTCATTTTACTATTGCATTTGCCTTTTCTGTATTGCTTTTGCATTTGCCGTTTCAGGCCCGCGCACTTGTGCAGGGTGTGGTTTGAATCGGGTACTCCTGTGACTCCGTACTATTCTACAGAAGTTTTTTAGTTAAGGCAGATGGATGTGGTAAAGCCTGTTGTAACATGCCAAAATTTAGTAAAGGTGACTCTGCTTTTTGCACACCACCTCTGGATGACTGCACTGGGCTTAGCCAGTCTTCCCGTTCACACCTGTGCCTTGTGCAGAATGCTGCTGCTTGCCTTTTAACTGGAGTGAAGACATGAGCACATTCACAAATGGTCTGCTCTTTATCGTCTCCCTGTGCATTTACAGAATTGAGTTTTTTAAATCCTCCTCCTGGCATGTAACTGTCTGAATGGTCTTGCTTTGGTTCAATTCAGTTTTAGACATGGTTTGTAACGAAAGTTGGACTTGGCGCCTCTTGTGTGGGTTTTAAAAAAAAATATTCTGAATGGTGGGGAATTACTGCTGCTTTTGCAAGAATTTTGAAGAGTTGCTCCTCACTGACCTTGCAGTAGATCTTTCTCTTGGTGTATGATGCTGTTATCAGCCAACTGCCTTTTGTGGGCCATGTTGGAGGTGGATACCAGTCCAACCAGAAGCTAGTGACCTTCAGGAGTTCAGATATGCCAGTTATCTGATCACTGTTAAAGAAGCCCTTGCCTCACTGTCACCACAGACTTGCTCATTGGGGGGGTGTGTGTGTGTGTGTGTGTGTGTTTTTTTTAGAGCTTGAGTTTTGAACTGGAAGCCATCTATTTGTCAAGCTGCTTTTTGTGAAAGTGTCAGGTGCTATACAAATTAAATTGTTTGCCACCCACAAAACCTTTTCATTTCTGTAGAAAAAGTGATAATTTCTGGGAGGGTGCTATGCTTTTAATGGTTGTCCATATGTTCCCAGTAAATGTCGGCGTCGTCGTCTTGATCAGTTCCAGGTTTCTGAACAACCAGCGCCTGCGGTTCTGCTTTCATCGTCGACCGGACCAGATTTAAGGGACCCCAGTTTGCTTTTCAATTTTGTGATTGACATTTGAAATGTACTTTGGTGACCCTAACATTTTTGTTGAATGAGTTTCAGTGTGCTACCCTTCATTTGTTTGCCACATGTATGTCATCAGTTCCAAAAATAAAAGTGGGGAAGCTGTGAAAAGAGAATGCAAGAACTTGCAACAAATTTTTGTAAAAAATTGGATTTTTTTTTTTTTTTAATAAATATATTAAAAGGTTGGGCTGGGGCATGTTTTCCCACATTTTTCTTTTCACAAAACTTGTCGGTGAGTTGAGGCTACTCTTTGTCCAAGTGTGCAGAGTAAAATGGTTTTCTTTCTTGATGTATAATTTGAGTTGCCATGGGTACTCACACATCCCTCTGGCATCACAGCTGCTCCGTTTTGAACTTTGCGTTGCTAATGTGGCAATGTAGACTCGTCACACCACAGTACAGGCCCCCCCCAAAGTCAGAGTCCATCCCAGATGAGCTCGGGCCTAGAGAACACATCAGCCTTTCTGGATGCGGTTGGGTTATGGCTTGCTTTGGAGAGGTGCTGATAAACTGTTTAGATGCAACAGTTATCCAACGTATCCCTGCTCTTGCAGTATCCTGTATTCAATCATTGTGGTTTTTAATGCACTACACCCTTATGTGAAGATTTCTGTATCTTGGATGAGTTTATTGACCTGTAGCTGAGGAAATGCTTACATTTCTTGTGTTCAAGTGTATGTTAATTAAAGTGAGATGTTGAGGAAATTGTATATGGGTGGTCACCCTACCCTTGCTTAAAAACCCTGACGTCCTTTTCAGACAGTCATATCACCATTTACCCATTACTGTTTACGTGTGCAACTTTTTAGTTTTTATTTATTTATGGGGGGGCAATTAATGAAGCTCACCCTCCATTCCAGTGGACCTGTTTGCATAAGAAAACTGTAGTATTGGCTCAATGTTTCTTGTTTCAGACCTGAACCACGCCAAAGAAGATTGATGTCACCAGCAGTTGAGAAAAGATAATTTGAACTACAGAAGTACAGGAGCAATATCTATTGGATTGATGTTTGGTCATTATACTCATCACAGGACTGGGGCAACTTGCACTTGGTAAGTCAGTGATGAACTCAACAGGAGCCGGGCCACAAGCACGTCATGCACCCAGAGGACGGCCCTCACAACACCAGTGCATTGGTCTCTAAACTAATAAATCCAGGAGGGGAAAAATAAATAAATAAAGATGTTGGACTAAACAAGTCAAACTCCACACCATAACCTCCATGGCACTGCTATGGCAGGTTCCTAAGAGGGCTGGGTGTAAATGAAGGTCCTTAAACAGGCACACCTGAGGTAATGTTTGTTGATAGAAATTGGTAAAGGCTACGCACAGTTGTTATTTAGGCCCTTGAAAAATGAGAAGACAAAACAGAAGGAGAAAGTATTTTCTTTTCCCACTGACTGTGTACAATCCCCACTTTGTGTCAACGTAAAAGAAAATATCAGTAGTTGGGAGTTCCTGAATGTGAAATAAAATCTATGTGTACATGAAGATAAAATAAAATCAAATAGGCTACAGCTTGCCATGAAACTGGAAAGCACAAAGGCTTCAGCCAGTCAGACTCTCCTATGGTGAACATGCTGGTCCGATTGCAGATTCCCAGAACCCTTCAGAGAAATGCTGTGGTTGCTGTTTCCAATAAGAACAGACCTCTTTTATTTGTTTATTAACCTGTACCTATTTCCATCATATTATAAATATGGTGAATGAATCTCTCCTGCTCTTTGGAGCAGCAGTTGTTCAGCTGGTTAAGATGTGTGTTTATGGTAATAAACACTCATGGTTCAAGTCCTACCAAGAATTATGTTGAAGGCCTGGAACCTGATTTAAGAAATGCAAGGTTTATGCTAACTCATTTTGAAGTTCATTTGTAGTTCAGTTCACTGTAGTATAGCATAAGATATATCTAACATAATGTTATGTTTGTGTACATATAGGATGGGCACACAATACAGTATAAAATCTGCTTGAAAGATGAATTCTGGACTCGCTTCCAAACGTGTCGTCCTGCTTTCTGGCACTTTATTTCAAACACACATCTGGAACGGGCCATGAGATTAGATCTCAGTCCAGATATTTTTGTCGACCATGATACCGTTTGATTTTGTGAGTACCGCACTCTTTGCATAGCACTCAATTAGTTGGAGTCAAAGTAACCACCTTTGCATCATGGCTCCAAGAAGTGCCAAAAAAAAACCAAGCAACTGTATTTGTCAGGATGCAGTTGTTTTGTTGTATGCACCTGGCATGTGTTTCTAGCTTTTTATGAAGGTATTTTTCTTGAGACATTTTATCATTCCTCCACAAGTGCAGTGTTTTGTGGAGGGTTGACAGAGATTGTTAGTTTTTCCACATACATTGTTAGTTTTTCCACATACATATGTGAAGTGAGTGTGGACATGAGAGAGACACACAAGTCAAGTCCTAACCTATCCTATCCCTAGCCTGCACTGAGAATTGAACCGAGAACGTTGCGCTTTTAAGGCGATGACATAACCA
>JAQLOM010159464.1:0-12513 GCA_030068315.1 Chrysichthys thysi
ACACTCACATTCACACCTACAGGCAATTTAGAGTCGCCAATTAGCCTAATCCCCTCTGTGCATGTCTTTGGACTGTAAGAGGAAACCGGAGAACCCGGAGGAAACCCACACAGACACAGGGAGATAAAGTGATCTTTATATCTATTTACTTTAATTTAATTATGTATCTATTTTAATGTTGTCTAATAAATAATTTCTATTCATTTTATATTGTTTTCTGGGAATATTATGAGAATATTTTATTCTAGAGATTAGGGTTGGTCCTCCTAACCTGTTGAAGACACAGAACACACTGACAGGTCAGAGCAGACCAATTTTATTTGGATTTTGTAGCCAAAAAACAACAACAGCAACAATACAATAACAAAGATTGGTTTTCAGTTATAAATTAATCTTATACATCAACTATTCTTTTTATTTCTTTTGTTTTCTTTTTCTTTTTTTTCTTTTTTTCTTTTACAAAAAATAAACACCTTGTATGGGGCAAACTACACATGAATATAAAATAATTCTAACTTTAAATATTAAAGATATTCTTTTAAAATGCAGGTTTTTTATTCGCTGAAGTGAGCTGTGGTTTGCAGGTTCCTCCTCTCAGCGCTAACGGATGAATTCTCTGGTGTTGAGGTGAGACGTGGATGTGGGGCAGACGTCGGAGACATTTTGTTCTTTTCTGCCCTCCTGGAGAATGAGAAAAGCAAAATAAACAAACAAACAAACAAACAAACAAATAAATAAATAAATGTTTGAATATCATGGGGAAAGTACTCATACTTCTGTTAACATTTTATCCTCGGTTTGAAATCTTATATATCAATTTTGTCTTCTATATGTCTGAAAAATTACCTAATGTCAACGATCTTCCTCTTCACCCAGGGTTGGTATGGATCAATGCAGAACTGTCCTCTGTCTGTCAGAAAACTGTAAAGGACATTAGAATAATATATAAATATATTATCACTCTTTAAAAAAAAAATATAAAGAAAATTTAACCCTTTATTGGGCAATTAACTGTATTTGGTGACTGCAACACCCCCTCCCTCCCACATGGCTCTCCATGAAGTCATAAAACCACATGACTTTTTCCCATCCTAAACGAATATTCTTTTATATTTAACTTTATATGGGTTTTACCTCATATATATAAATATTAAAATATTATAAATTGAAGTAATTTAATATCCCCCAATAACACTTTAGGCTTAAAGTTTGACATTTCCGAGTATTTATGGTAATCAGTGCCCTATAAAGGGTTAAGATGACTCTATTATCTTTGCGTTGCTGAAATGTTGTGTTGGATTTTCAGACACTGTACTTACATGACAGCTTTAATGCATGGAAGGTTCCTCTCCTGTAATCTGTACCCTGTGATGGGAATGTTCTCCATGGTCCTGGAGACCGCAACACAGCAGGGGCTCACTTTCTCCGCTTCTAAATGGAAGCACAAGAAGAGCACATGAAGCCTATTTCAGAATAAACATTGTATAATCATTTCTTATTAATAAAGGCCTTAAACCAGCCTCTAACGGCTCGTTCACATTACAGGATATTTCAGTATAAATATGACATGAGCAGAGTACCTGTTAGAGTCCAGATGGAAACGGCAACGATGGCGATGGCAGCCAGGCTCCTCATCAGGGGGGTGTTGGTCTGCATTTTCTCAGTTGTTCTCTATCCCTTCTGAAGAAGTGACTGAGATCTCAAGATCAAGTTGCGACTTTAAATTTCAGAAAAAAGAGGAACCATGACGCCTAAGGGCAGCATCGACTCTTACCCAAGGGCCTATTTTTTGTCAACAAGACTTTTTTGGGGTTTTTTTTGTTACCATAAATGGCTCTACTGGGTAGTTTCCAGTTTTGGGTGAAAGTCATGATTTATGGCACATATACCAAGAAGCCCATAGTCTCTCCTGAAACTGATGAGTTCCATTACCTAATTTCTATTTTGATATAATAAAAATAAATGTGCACTTGCACTGAATTCCAACATTACATCATTCCGAGTGGAGAAGTTAATGGATTTTAAGTGAAAATATTTTCCCCAGAAAACTCTACAGAAACATACAGTATATGCAGTGCCATATAGCATAGCTAATAGCTGTTTTCTCAATGCAATTCCTATTTCTAAAGCAAAAATGCAGACTTTATAATAAATATAGATGATCAGCATGGCATTGTCACCTCACAGCAGCTTCGTCCTGGGTTTAATCCCGAGCTCGGATTACTCTCTTTACAAGCAAACCCACCTGATTTAAAACAAACAAACAAACAAACAAACAAACAAACAAACCCCCCATAAATAAGTAAGTAAGTAGGTGGATTGGCTAAAAGTAATTGTCTCTAGGTGTGAATGAGTGTGATTGGTACCATGTCATGGCCTGGTGTCCCATTGAGGGTGTATTCTTGCTTCACTCCCAGTAATGGTTTTCCTGTAATGGTGTCTGAGCCCTGTAGTGATGGGAGTGAGAGCACCTATATCGAGTCTGAGTCCAGACCAAGATTCTGGGATTTTGGGGAGGTTGAGACGGAGTCTTTACCTGCAGAGATCCATGGATTTAATTTGACTTATTTCCTTTTCACCCATCTTAGCGTTCAAACGTGAAATTTGTGTAGAAAAGATTAGGGTTTGTTGGCTGTGGGACGCTTTAGGACGCTCTACATCTCCAGCTCTCTACACGGAGTGGAAACCAAAGTGTAACATAAAACATCTCTTCTAATGGACTTCTGCATTCCATAAAATACCTGAAAGTCAAAAGGTGTCCAGCTGAAGTCAGCCTGATTATTTTATGTGGTCCAAAATGAAAAAAGAAAAAAAAAAATCCCAGCACGGAATATGTAAAAGTCTTTGAGATGGATATTAATCTCCTTTGATAGCTCACATTAGAGTGTCATATTCACAACTTGTGACATTAAATGGCATTGTATAGCTCTCAACGTACGTGAACACAATTACACACTGATTTCTTTTACACCACGAGGCACTGAGCACCGCGCCATGCAGTCATAATTAATCATTCATGCATTTGGGTTGCATATTGGGTTTTTTTTATTTTAATTTGCACAATCGTTTTGAGAGGATGAAAAATGGAACATTTGATGATCGTCTCTGTGGTGAGAAAAAGAAAACGGCCTTGCGGTCTAGCTCTAAAGTCCAATCCATGCCGCTCCGGGCCGAAACGGATTCAAGATAGATTAGAACTGCTTTAGATTCTCAGACGAGACCGAATGAGTGAAAAGGACGTCTGGAGACCAAGAGTGGACTCAAGAACTACATCACTAGTGACCAGGAATGTTATCTAATGTGAGTGAGTGGGCGTGGGACAGAGATGAGAAAGGTTTGGATTAAAAAATTACTTTTAAAACATAAATGTCATCAGAGCGACATCAGTTTAAATCATTATATGAAGCACCAAGAGGAGTAATTCATCTAATGCTTTAAAAAGATCCAAGAGAAATAATCTCACAATTATGTGTCCAGTTAGCACAAAAGGCTGATCACTTCATTTCGGCACATTCATATCATCTTTGGCTGTTTTTACAACTGAAATTTGCTCAGAGAGAAAAATGATGAGAAACTGGGCAAAATTAATAAGCACTGTTGATCTGTGGTTTATAAATTCTGTCTGTTCTGTTTGTCACCATGACAGAGCAAAGCAAAACTCACAGATAAAACTGTGAATCGCTAAACACTACTCTGTTTTATGTTTAATAACGTAAAATAATATCATTCGATGTTCCCGTCGATCCAGTTCTTTTAACGATGTAATAATTAGGTGAAGTAGGCCTGCTACACAGGGATATTAAAATGGACTCAAAACATCCCCAAAGCATCAATAATCCCCCACAATGTACAGATGATAGGGTTTTGTTTTCATGTATATATAAAATATGGTGTGTATTTCCATAAATCGCACAACACACAACTGCAGTGTGGATCCGATGACACTCAGTGAGGTTCACAAGCTCATAACATGTTGTGGTTTACTGGATTATCGAGCTGTATCTAATATGAATTCTTACACATATAAGGATTATGTAATCCTAGCTTGACTGGATCTACGTATATTTCTGCTTTGAAAAATAATCTGTGAGCACAAATGAAAGCGAAAGAAACACCAAGAGTAAGACTTGAGATGGTTTCTCAGCTTACGGAAGTGCTCATATGTAGAAACATCATGTTGTAAAAGCATTAAAAGCAACCTTTCAGTCAATGCAATGCAACGTTTAGCATGCTATTGCTGAAAATAAATAAATTGATTGAATAAATACATTTTGCCAAATGATATGATGTTATGCATTTTTGTTCTGGGCCATTTGATGTGGTCTATGCCATTAAAAAGTGATTAAATTAAACAGATTAAAATGTATGAGCTGTTTTATGTCAGCAGGCACTCTATCTGAATCAAAATACCTTAACTAAAATGGCCAGGACAATCACATGTTGCTCATGATCTCTGATCCCATCTTCCTAAAAGCAACAAACACATTTCACGCTACGTGGCACTAAAGGCTATTTTCTATGTACTGAAATGCTGGAAGAGAGAGTGTCTGTGACGTGACGGGTTACTGCCCTGTGAGTGGAAAAAGCTGATAGTCGGTGATTTCACTGCACTTTGCACAATGCATGTTGCTTATGCTTCCACTGAAACATTACATAAGTGAATCAGACGGAAACATGTCTGCGTAGGAAAGGACCAGCGGCTCCGGTGGCAGCCAAGATTTCTTGAGCCGTCGTAGAAACGATCAGAGTGACGGGGTTCAACGTTTTTGGTGAATTATGTGAATATGTCTGTTCCATGTAGGATCCTGCAGAATAGTGTCATCACCTCTGATATCCAAGAGACGGATGAGGAACCAAACTGATGATGAGTTGAAACCAAAATGGCTGAAAGTCGAATGCTGCTCAGCTGGATTCAGCCTGAACATCATGGGGTCAAACATTAAAAAACAAAAAACAAAAAACAATCCCAGGACCGAATATATTGTCTTTGAGATAGATATTAATCTACTCATCTCCTTTGACAGCTCACGGATGTCACATTAAATTATCCTTATTGTTATATAGATATTATAGTTCTTATACAGCTCTTGACCTGAGTGAAGACAGGTACACAGTGCCTTTTCTTCTGCGATGCACTGAACACCACGTCATGAAGTCACAATAATTAATAATTCATGGATTCATTTTATTGGTTGGGGTCTTTTTAAAAAAATTTTTTTTTAAATATGTATAATAATCTTGAGGGTATGAAAAATAGGAAAGTTTCCTGTTGTCTGTGTTTATAGAGTTTTCAGATTCAAGTTGGGGGTTTTTTAACACACTTCTGCTCAGTGTGCGTACTCATTTCTTGTATCGTTTTTAGACGTGAGATCCGACAGGGTAAGTTCTTCTTGATTCTTCTTGAAAACTTGATTTGTTTAACAGTGTCAATCTGGGATGTACAGTCATCGTTGTATAGCAACTACACCGTGCAGCATCAAAGGGGTCTGAAATGTGGTAACCCACCTTGACGTACAGCTTCCGGTTAGAAAGGAAAGTGATATTCCCGTGGCAGAAAGACACCCCGAGCTGGTTCACTTTATCCAACACTGGGTCAGGAACGACAGGGTTCAGAAACAAATTCCAAGTCCAAACTTGCATCCTCATCTGTATGACGGTTTTAACTGTTACTTGGCTGTCATGTGATTTAAGGCTCTAGACTTATTATTTATTTTTTTTTTATCTATCTCTTGTTTAACGCACTACGCTGCTTTTTGACTTGTCTTTGACTCATTCTGACGTTTGAATTTGAATGAGGAACCTACAAATTACTCAGGACCTAAATATCACATGTCCAAACAATGAATCCATGAGAATCGCCAATAAATCCAAGAAAACAAGTCATTATACAAGAAAATGACAAATAGCGTTTGTTGTGTTTATCACTGCTACACTTGACATGAGAACTGGGTGGATTTTATATGATTAATTACACGATTCACACAGTGATGCTGCTTTGAGACACTTCAGCGAGTGCGTTTCATAAATGTCACATGATTTACAGTATACTGCTACGTCTTAAAGCATGTGGTTATGTTCAAATGATTTCTTATGGCTTTAACGTGCGATTATCAGCTCACCGTTGTCAGATTACTATTTACACACGCATACCCACATTAATGAGTCACCGCTATACCACAAATGACCGAAAACTACACGCTTAGGGGCATTATTCAAGGGATTTATTTAGAATACTTACAACAAGGTTCAATAAGTCGTAGCCCGGGTCCTGTGGAGTTGTCGGAAACTTGCACAAATCGTCATTAGACAAGAAAATGTAAAACCTGGTGTTAGTGACTTACAGATAAAGACGCTAAGATTTATATGTTATCTCTGATGTTAATCAGTAACCAGCTGCAAAAACATCTAATGCCTTCCATCCAAGATTTACCAATTTTCCAAAAAATTCCCATAAAGTATTTATTACATGCTTTATTTTAATCACGATTTTAATAATATTTTGTAATATCAAAGCTATGTGTAAAAGTGATCTTTATTTTTTCATGTCAGGATTCGGTGACCTGTGTCACGCCCAAACTACCGCACTCACACATCCACTCCCAGACACGCCCAGCGTAACCCACACCCCTGAAACCGCAGACACGTACCAAGAGTGCTCACAACCAGACAATGTGGACATATCGGAGTATATCGATTCAGGGTCCGACGTAGACATGGACTCCATTTCCCAGAAGGCCGTGGAGGAGGACAACATGGCCGACCGACTTCACAAGGTCTGAGCCACCCGAATTCGAATTAGGCGCAGGAGCGCCCGATTTACCCCACGCCTCACTAAAGACTTCATACAATGTTGCTGAGACTTCACTTTGTTGCAAAGCGATGCTGTTTTGTTATACTGATTGAGATTTTGTGCATGATCGAGTTTCTGTTCTTGGATTTTTGACTTTCACTTCTCATGTCTGTGACATACAGCTAGTCCTTAAGTTACGATGGAGATGCGTTCTGCCACACCCATCGTCAAAAATATCGTATGTTGAACTACTGGGTTGAACCACTTAGCCTAGCTTAGGTATCTCAGCCTAGCTTAGCCTAGCCTACCCAGGAGTCTTTTCCTGCTTTTGAATTAAAATTAGCTCTTGAAGTGCACAAAAAACCTTAGGCATCGTACTGAAGGGAAAACGGTAACACTACAGCATGCAATAACATTCCAAATAATTGTGTGCTTCCAAATATGTGGGAACAGTTTGGGGAAGGTTCCCAACATACTGGTGCTGTGATCAGGTGTCCACAAACGTTTGGCCATATAGTGTATGTAGTATGTGGATCTGGGCTAAGCTGAGCAGAAAGGATGAGGGTCTTCGGCATTCCCAGCGTTTGAACATTCAAATAAAATTTCCTTTAAAAAAATATATGGTCAGTGTAGGGTAAATTTTTCCCCAAAATTGTGTGTGTATATATATATGTAAGTTATGAAATCCATGTGCCTGGTTCTTCGACCTCCATTTTGGAAGTTACCACATATTGTTCTTCCCCCAATAAAGGGTTAAACATGCTTTTTAAATCCATTCTCCAGTCTGGATCCCTTCTATATCATTCAATACCTTTCCAAAGCATACAGCCATAAAAACAGAAAGCTCTTATATTCCGTAGTTTTATTATTCATTGAATATGAATGCTAAAAAAATACTTCACATAACATTACATTAACATTACATTAACATATTTAGTATCTTATACGACCCAATAACAAAATAAATTACGCTCATAAATAACTAGCCAGTTTGTTTTCAACATAAATTAAATAAATAGTGAAATATGCAGAAATACAAAAATACACAAAAACATTTTTTTCTTTTTTGTCGTTATCATTCTCCTGGAGTCCGGTGGATGGACGCGGAACAGTTATTTCATATTAGAACAGCATGCAGGGTTAGTGGAACATCTGGGTGGCTTCCTGTGTGAAGATGTCAGCTCTTGGTCCTGCCCGAGCACTGTATTCCTTTCTTTTGGATACGTAAAAGAGGAGAGGAAGAACATTAGGAATCTATCCGTATATCAAAACGACAACAAAACATTTTTCTTAAAAAAACAAAAAACAACTAAAAAGTTCAAAAATTTTATACTCAGAAAAGTCTAACATGGCTTTCATACACTGGAATCACAGTTTCATATAATCATATCCTCTGATATATCATTTCTGATAGCATTACCACAGTAGTCCTTTATGTCATGCCAGCCAAAGCCCGGTGACCAGAACTGCATGAAATGCTAAATATTAAATGTATTAAAAGTTAGTTACCTTTTCTAACGTTGCCAGTGTTGCATTGATCCCTTTGGCGTTCACACTGCTGCAATGGATCTTCTTATTACTGAACGTAAACCTGCACAAATTGAGATCCTGATTAGGAAAAAGAAATGTGCTCAAAGTGCTCACAAAGTACAAATCTCTAAAAGTACCCTTGGACTAAACCAATCAGATCGCACGGAACACTTGATGCCATTCTAACAAGCAGGAAGGGTCCGAATATTCATTCGAGGCAATCCATGACTGCCACGGCTCTTGTTTTTGTGTGCAAATCGTTTTATATATTTATTTATTTTAGATATAATATCTGTTTACATTTCCCCATCGTCCATATAAGACACATAATATACCGTGAAAATATTTTTATTTAAAATGAAAAATTTATGTATTTACTTACACATAGGCCTCACGACATTTCTTAGTGTAGGCACAGCTCACTATACGTTTGGCTTGAACACCTCCAGCACTGGGATTTGCACAGCATGTTTGTGGCTTGTTATCAATGGATTGCACTGAAGCAAGACAAAATTCAAAGTGTTAGATGTGTAAATCATATCGTACGAAATGTGCTAATGTAATGTATACACACACACATAGGATTTTACTTTAAGTGCACGCTTATTAATTAAGAACACTCACCTCCAAGCACGCAGTTGAACAGAAGTGTGATTAGATAAAAAAGGCAGAGCAGCTGGCGAGGGCTCAGACAGAAATGCATCCTTGCTGATGGGTGAAGTTTACACTACTGGAATGTGTCTGGACTCTTCTGTGATTCTTTTACACTGCACTTACTCAGGCCAAGACCCTTTAAATACATCAAGATTAAGGGAAGTAATGGATTTAAGCATTTGACGAGGTTATGAATAATATTTGGAATATCTTGCACACATCTTTGTCACAATGCAGCATGACACACGGCTGTGCAATCACACAAGACAGTCTTCACCCTAGATGGCTTAATCACTGCTCTAAACGACTGCTTTAGTTCCTGTTGTCTACTTCCAGCAATGTCATGGTGCTATAAGTTTTAAAAAAATCGATATATTGTTGTAATCAGCATTAACACAGGAAACACACTGGATTGTAGTTTGGTAATTTTAGTGGATTTCAAACCTTGCAGACTGGATGTGATATTAGCCGGGAGGACTGAACTATCTAGAATAGAATACCTATTAATAACCTGACTACAAACCCAGCAGTGCACAGATGAGTAGGTGGAGCAGTGAGGTAGAAAGTATGGTCAGGTTTGCTGACGATACACATTGTGTGTCAACCCAACAGTGTAATAAAGATTCTGAGCAAGACAAAATCTTCTTTAATATTACTTAAATAAGTCAGTATACACCATATGGCCATAAAATACACTATACAATGCAGCAAAAGTCTGTAGTAACCTGTCCATGACACCTTTTTATGGACATCACATTTTAGTCCATTTCGTACCCCTTTTGCTGTGATAACCTTCAGGGTTACCCCTGGCTTTCCTCTAAACTTTGGACCATGCTTGTGCGGATTCTCCCATTTAGCCACAAGAGCATTGAGGAGGTCAGGCACGGATTTCAAATGAGAAGGTCTGAGGTCCAGACCCAAAGGTGTTCAGGTGTTTTGTTGTCCGGGTTCTGTTCAGGCCGGATGTGGCAACAGCTTGGGGAAGGCTCGTGTATGATTGTGATGGTCAGATGCCAACAAACTTTTGGCCATATCCTCCTGAGACCCCAATGTCCTCCAGAGAGGACATCACACTTTCCCTCAAACTACATTGTGTGTATTTCCTTGTAAGATCCTCATATGAGGTCCATCGGGTGTTACTCTTTTGCCAAACCTCTTTCTGTTTGGACACAATGATCAAGTTGAATAGTTATGAGTTACGAAAAAAGAGAAACAGTGAGGAGAAAGGACAAGACACACACCATTAAACTTCGGGTCTCAGGAGGAGATACTGTATTATGGACACCTGATCATAATGTCTTCCCATTTCCGGGAACTAAGCGGACTAGCACAACCCTGTTCCAATATGATAGCATCCCTGTCCACATAGTAACATCCATAAAGACATGGATCCCACTTAACACATTTGGGATTATTGGAACTCTGACTTCTTGCCAGAACTTCTTTTCCAGCATCAGGGCCTGACTTTATTAATGCTCTTGCAGTCGAATGGGAACAAATCCCTACGGCCATGTTCCTTCCCAGAAGAGCAAAAACATGGACTTCATCTATCATGGGAGATTCATAAAGCACATACGGGTGTGAGCGGTCAGGTGTCCATATACCTTTGGTAATATTGTTTTTAGTATTTATTAACTCAAGTTCAGCCTTAGTTACTGTACAGTGGCATGAATATTTCTTCTTCTCCCCAGATGAGTATACTAAGGAGCTTTTTGAACACGTTATTCATATACCGGTACTGATTTCATTACTGGTTAGCAGTTTCATGTTAAATGGGAACGGCGTAAAGCACTTTTTCGTGAACAAACGGAAAGCATTGCAAGATTTCCTTTATGGGGATAAAGACATTTGTGCATTGTAGTGCTAGGAGATCTGTAGGGTGCTCAAGTGTGTATTTTTAGAAACTCTCGTAGATAGACAGATGAATTCCATGCTACACATTGTGGAATTTTTGGTTTTACTCTATATTTAACCCCGGAAATTTATTTTAGGGTCTGACAGACACATGTAGTCTCAGTGACCTGGAAGCTTAGTCATGATCACATAGAGGAACTTCAGAGGAAATCCCCATCAAGACACATAGCTAGTAGTGAATTGTATGTTTAAAGGCAAATCCACACAGGCGCGGGTCAGAATCGAAGGAAAAGCCTTGCGTGAAGCGTGGAGGCTAGGATAAGTGCAAAACTCAATCTGGAATGTTCACAGAGAATTATTAAAAAGCATTACGCTCAGGCGTCCCCAAACTTTTGACCCTATAGTGTTTTTATTGATTGATTGATTGATTGATTTTATTCTAATCTCATGATTGTTATCTAAATTCGAGAGAAATGCTGTGGTCACACAGTCTGTCAAAACACTTGATGTTAATCTCAAGACATAATGTCATAGGTCATATGCAGATGTCATGAGCCTGAAATTTGATGATACATCTTTGCTTAAGTAAGTCCCTTTAGTCAAAGAGTTAAGTGTTAGACTGTGCATTGTGTGTTGATGTGTTTTCTCAGAAAGGCATCTGGTGTGGTGGAGGTGATGCATACAAAAGACTAATGCACAGACACACACATCTGCTGCGTGTGCTAGAAACCGCAGCTCAGGAAGTTGCAGCACTATTAATGTTCTTGTGTGTTTCCAACATCCCTGTCAACTGAGTCACTGGGTTATCTGTAATCTTCCATCAGCAGTGTCATGGCAACTCACTGTAAACCTAGAGTAAAGTGTGTAAAGGATTTCAGAATATCTCGAGTCTTCCTCTTGATGCTAACCTGACCCACGAGCGCCGGTGTCACCGCAGATCATGATGGTGTCATGATAAGGCGGCTTTCATTCAGATGCCATTGTAAGAAACTAAATGACACTGTAAGGCTTTCAGTTTCAGTTTATAGACTATAATACAGAGTGAAAGTCGGATAAAGAAAAGGTTTCAGTAAAGATAAAGTTGGAAACTTTGGTTTACTGTAATCTATTCAAGATATTGTCGCTAGGGATGGTTTCGGTTTTATGATACTGCTAGGATATCGGTCCAGCTCCGTTACCATCCTGAGCAAAATAAAGTGGGGACGGTAGACGAATCAATGCAGCTGTTATATTACAAGACGATTATAAGATTCTGTGGTTAAACTGACCTCCTTCTGAATAGTGCTAACACTTCTGACCACATTCTCAAGTGGTTCTTTCACTCTTCAGCTGTATTGGAATTTTTTTTCTCGCCAGTTGGTGCAAATCTAACCTTGATCCTAACCCGAGGCCTAAAACTGAAACCTTCTGCTGGCATTTTAACACCAACGTGTCAGATTGTTTTCAGCCGACTGCGTAACCTGCTTGGGATAAAAGCTTTGTTAAATGAATTTATGTAAATCACAACCTTAACATTGTGTGGTTCTACCACTCAAATAAATATTATAATAATAATAAGGTGATAAAAGGTTAATGGAATCTCATAACAGGCTGTGAGCCTTTACATTACATTACATTACATTACATTACAGGAATTTAGCAGACGCTCTTATCCAGAGCGACGTACAACAAGTGCAAGTGTCAGG
>JAQLOM010159473.1:0-12512 GCA_030068315.1 Chrysichthys thysi
CACACACACACACACACACACACACACACACACACACACACACACACACACACACACACACACACACACAGGACCACCTGTTTGTGGCTTGAGCCTGGTTAGTCAGACTGTGCTGTAATGACCTGAAACACTTTAAAGCCTTTGATACTCAGAACCCTGAGAGAGGGAGGAGAAAAAAAAAGACAAAATGAATTTCTTGGCTCTAAATATCCAGTACTAATCCTGTCCCATAAACACTCAGGATCGCCTTCCAGGGGCGACTTCTCTGCTGTGGCTATTCTTAGACAGTGACTTATGTTCACACAACTACACACGGATAGTGCTTATATTTCGTGTACAAGCCTAGGCTTCTTCCTTTTTTCCCTCTTCACTTTTTTTTTTATTAAAAGTAAAAATGCTGATAATATTTTGTAAAAACTCAATGCAACTTACTTATGTCATTCATATTTGAGTTGTGAACGTAAAAGTGAAGTCAGGGACTTAAGTCACAGGTTTCATGACTTGACCTGTGAAGAGCTGTTTCTTCAAAAAGAAAATCATGCTACTGACATGTTTAATTCATTTGAATTTCAGTCACTGCTCAGGGACTCTGAGCTTGCATGTGAGGGCAAGATATTATATCTCAGAACTACTTACTTGAGCCTCAATTTGGGTTTCATGGCAAATTTACATACGACTCTGCTTTGGCGAGAATGTTAGCGACAGTTGTGCTGTCTAGCTGGAGATTACAATCCAGTGCTCCATTGTCAGTCACAACCTTCGCATGGTCAAAAAGAAAGATCAGGTCTGATCTCACTGTCTTTGATAAAATAATTACCATTTCTCACATTAAAGTGTGCAAAAAAATACTACAGTACATGTAAAAGCTTTAAAAAACCTATTAATGTGTCGCTTATTTTGTGGCAATTCTTTCATGTTGAGGTGTTTATTTAAAAACTGTTCACATCTAGCCTACATTTAGTTCCTCTGCTCACAGAGTGCGTTTCATGTGGTGCTAAACATTCGATATATACTACACAGTGTGTTTATAAAGTACAATACCGTCCTACCTTAACAAATTTATAAAACTCTAGGTTTTTCAATCAAGAATCTCTTTGTACAGTGGACCCTCGGCTCATGAACTTCATTCGTTCCAAGACTCTGTTCGTGACCCGGATCAATTTTCCCCATTGAAATGAATGTAAATACAATGAATGTGTTTCAGTCCTCAAAACATGTTTTTAAAGTGTATTATGGGTTTATGTGTGGCAATAAAACATAGCATAAAATTAAAATAACCTTAATTACAGAAAAATAAATCTAAATTAAATAAACAGATGATTTTAACGTACGTTCCCTTTGCGGTGGATACACAGTTGCTGGCGTAGGTGGATGGTGGTGTAGGAATATGGTGGCGGTTCTCATGTTTCGCGATTATTTCTTTATTTCAACTGTTATACGCTTAGGCTTCTTACTCTCACTAACATTTCCACTTTCTTGAAACCCATAATGAAGCTTATAGAGCAAAAATGCAGAGAAACACAACGGAAAAATGCATTGAACACGTTCACACCACGAGTGCTCGACCGGAACTGAAGGTTTGTGCCATGAGGTGTGGGTTGGATTCCTGTACATCAGTCAAGGATTTGTTCATCAGTCGGTACAAAATCTGCTCAGGAATTTAGTTCAAACATCAATTTGTTTGCCATCCAATGTATTCGCAAGCCGAGGGTCCACTGTATTGGATTGTGTGTGCTACAAACAACAATCAAACTCAGACAGGCATGTACTAATACCAATAAGCTGCATCATTAATACTGCATTCTCCATGAAATGCAGAAAACATAATAAATAATGAATTTTAAAAAAAAGGGTCGGATAAAACATGAGCATCGAATACAACAAAATTAAGTAAAGGAAGTAGGGGTAGGATTATAAATTAAAACAAGTGATTTACATTTTTCTAATCCTTTTCAAAATATGGAATATTAATAGTACCAGTTTTACTGCATTGTTTAATTGAGAGTTTGCTGCACGTGTTTGGTTATTTCCCAGATTTTGTGTGTGATAAAGAAAATATGTTCGAAATAAGCCAAGCTAAACGAAACCAAACTAAAACATGACGAAGTCTGCAGTAATAGAACAATAATAAATAGTATGATGTGATCCAATGCAAAGATGATTGATTACTTTCCTCTAACAGCACATCCCTGTAGTGTTTTATTCCTCTCACATCACATCAGTATGCCAAGGATTACAGTTTTTTTTTATTCATTACAGAACCATATGGTGCATTTTTATCAGGTTATAGTTACATTTCATGTTGTGGAACATCCCCAAATCAAAGTTAGTTCTGGTCAGGTAAGTTATATCAGCATTTGTACAGTAAGAATAGATGTAGGAGAGAATCCTGGAGAAGGTGAAGCACCTGCGAGGCTGTTCCTGCTTTCATCGAGAAAGACGAATGCGCGCGGCATAATTCAACGCCTCAATATTCTTGAGTTGAAAGGCCACATATGGCCGTAATCCGAGTAGGACAAGCCACTGGTCATAATTAAAATGGAAAGAAAGTCCCCTGCCCTGCTCCACCCACAGATCTTCTCTTACACCACACCCAAACTTCCCCATAGCTCTCCACACACAGTCACAGACACACAACACCCAGGAGGAGTTAAGAGAAGCTAAAAGAAGTCAAACACAATGGCCCTTCCTCTCCTATATCAATAAAGTCATCCATGTGTGTGTCAGTTCCTCCAGGGCACTGTATAGATTACATTGGAGCTGTGTGTTATCGGAGAGAAACGAAGCTATCGAGAAAGCAGAGAGCG
This sequence comes from Chrysichthys thysi, assembly GCA_030068315.1. Taxonomy (NCBI): domain Eukaryota; kingdom Metazoa; phylum Chordata; class Actinopteri; order Siluriformes; family Claroteidae; genus Chrysichthys; species Chrysichthys thysi. The sequence continues at coordinate 2,808 of JAQLOM010159473.1, forward strand.
GTGAGAGTATTAAAGGGGAAGTCCACCAGTTCATCTAATATTGTTGGTAGTGTATGAAATCTGTGTTAATGTGTGATTTTGCTTCCAAACCCTGATGTGTTTACAATTAATCACCAGTTAATCAATTTTTGAAAGAATTGGGCTGTAAATATTTGATTAATCTCCATCATATTGGTGTTTATCAGTGTAACAGTGCCTGACACAAAAATATGAACTAGCTGAGAAATCATGTTTCTTATTGGCCACCACTTCCCATTCCCTTTATTTACAAAGTATGTTTGTGGCTCAATGCATATTCAGTGAAAACAGCTTGTTCAGGACCTAGCTTCTGAAGCAACATGAAACAAAACCAAAGACAGGAAATTTGTTAGACATGTACATACCAGATAATTGATCAAAACAGGGAAGAACAAATGACAAACTATGTAAATAAGGGATCGTTGGGTTTAGAAAAATAATGTTTTATGATTTACTGTTTATAAGTGGTTTACACTCAGATATTCAAGAAATGATGTTTCTATGTGTTAAGAGTTTGAGGTAATTGAACTGCCCCACTTCCATCAGTGAATGGTTAAAATATTCAAATACAGCGGACTCTCAGCTCACGAACTGTATTCGTTCCGAGACTGTTTGTGACCTGAGGGATATGGTGGCGGTTCTCATGTTTTGCGATTATTTCTTTATTTCAACTGTTATACGCTTAGGCTTCTTACTGTCACTGCCATTTCCACTTTCTTGGGACCCATAATGAAGGCTTACAGAGCAGAAATGCAGAGAAACACAACGAAAAAAATGCATTGAACACGTTCACACCACGAGTGCTTGACCGGAACTTGAGGCTTATGGTGCGAAGCATGGGTTGGCTTCCTGTACGTCAGTCGAGGATTTGTTCATCGGTCGGTACAAAATCTGTTTGGGATTTTAATTTGTACGTCGATTTGTTCACCATCCAATGCGTTCATGAGCCAAGGGTCCACTGTACATAAAACAAATTTAAAAATTTGTAAAAGGTGTTAAAACTGGGGCAAGCAAATTTTGGCATAAACTATTCTTACATCATTTCCACCAACTTTCCAAGAGTGAAACAGTAAAAACTCAAGTGGAGTCCATGCAACTACTACTCAAGTGGAGTCCACGTACTAGGGCTACTACTACCCCCTATGTGAAAGGATAAGTTAAGCATATTTAGAGTTTCCTTTTACAATTAGGATTAACCAGAGCATCTTACAAAACTATGTTTTGCATAACAGTTGGTTAACTGCCCCATCAACCACCCTTAGACTAGTAAGTTTCTAGTTTTAGCACAAAAAAATGTGTCCCCAAGTTATTTTTGGAAATCACCTGAAGAGGTTTGGTTGAAAATAGTGCTTTATACCTGTATTTCTGAAAATAATGCAGTATAAATGTTTCAAGTTTGAGAGCAGACTTTGATAACAGAAGCTCTGCGACAGAGGGAGGATTGTATTTACACTGAAAACATTCGTTTGAAAACTTATAGCACATCAAAACTCCAACACTCAATTCAAACTGAATAAAGAAAAACCACAGTAAGATTTGAATTAAAGAGCACCAAAACAAAGGTCTACAGGACCTGATTTGCCTACGTATCTTTAAAAAAAAAAAAAAAAAAAATTGAAACATGGAACAAAAATCTTGAATATAAATTTTCAATCTTCAAACATCATTTCACAAACTTGAGCAATCTTAAGCTGTATGAGTTGTAAAAGTAAAACAGGTTGCCGTCATTGCTACTTACCATTCATAACTCACAAACTGGTGCTAAAGATTATATGCTGGTGTACTTCCTACTCCAGGGGAAAATCAAGCCATTTCATCAAATCTAAATATCCAAATGTAACAGAATCTCTTTAAAAAAATGAAAAATAAAAAAAATAGACGAAAAAGCTGTAAGCAAAGAAGAGAAAATGACCGTGAAGGCGATTCCTGTTCAGCGACAGCAAAGTGAGGAAAACTGTAAACAAAGGCGTTTCTTTATTTGAAAGACTAGGTCCTACATTTTGCCTGGGGTCATTTTTTTTAATATACATTTGATTCCAGAAACATTCGATACTTTGGACACCGATGCAATGCCAAATGAGAGAGGTAGATTTTTATATGGACACAATAAGACAAATATTGTACCTCTTGGACCATGGGGCACCACTGTAAAGCTGCAGGCTCTGTACACTACACTAGCCACAATGTAAACAGACAAGATTAGTGTGCAAACTAACTATTCCAGCAAAAACCTTCAGCTCAAGACACACACACACACACACACACACACACTCGTCACATGACAGTACACACTAATTATCCAAAGTAGGAGGAGCACCACAGTCATCTTGCTGGTTTATCCATGTAAAGCTAAGCCAACGCACTACTTTACTCAAGAGATGTCAGCTGTGCAATGTTGCTGTGGTATAAGAGAAATAAAATAGTTCAGGCCATGCTGTTACAGGGAAAAAAAAGAGTATATTTCCTTTCTTACTCAAGATCATAAGACACTAAAGATGTCACACATGGAAGACGAACTCATGACATCTCTAGAGGAAACGGTCTTCCATAATCATCCTTTTCCTGTTAGACTGTTTGGCCTTGCCTTCTAAAGACTTGTGGTTTTATTCTGATCTCAGCTCAGTTCCTCAAATAACCCATTTCGCAGGAAGCAGGGAAATTTCCAAAAACAAGCAGGCTTATCAAACACATACAATCTTCTGGGGTACCACGAGATCACAAAGATGCACTGGTATTTCCAGAAAATGCAAAAGTGCAATGCTGAAAAAATTGAGGAGTTTCCCCAACTGAAACATGACTAGCTGAATTTTTAAAAGCAGACTGATATCCTTTATCAGCCCTGCCATCGAGGATGTCCCGAGTACTGTTAAATACCAGGCTTAGAGGAATACAAACAAATTCTAACTATGATCGAACTCTAAGTGGAGCTGGTTTGCATTGCAAATGTGGACGCAACTGTTCTTGACAGCTATTCATTCTTAGTTTTCGTCGCCACTGAGTGATGTTCTCCTTTTTACAAGAAAATGAAAGCAATTTTTCGGGCTTTCCTGTAAACTGTTCAGGATCTTTCCTCTACAGCACAACAAAGTGAAAGTTAAAAGCATAACTTGGAAGCATATGACTTGAGTGCTGATGAGATATTTCTCAACTTTCATTATGCTGGGATGTTTTCATTTGGTGTTTCCCTCCTACTCTGTAAAATACCCCCCCAAGAACTTACCTGACTCATGTGAAAGGCATCACACAAATCTCTCACTCTTAAGCCAAATTAACTTGTAGATCAGATGTGGTTTATTGTCTGGGTTGCAAATTAGAAGTGGACAAATCCCACTTAACAATGGACTGGAGTTGCATTGGGTCACATGGCTACATTGGCTGATATTGTAACTACAATGGTAACCAAGTTAAAGTCCTGCCACCATTACCAGGATAAGGTCCTGAAGATGAAGATGAATGCATGAATTAAGAGCAAGTTTAAATCAAAATATTAAGCTCGGACATGCCTCCATGTTGGACCTTTACTAATATTTGAATGGGACCAATTGAAAAGCATGAATTCGAATCAGATTCAAAAACATTGCTCTTACTGCAGGGTCGAAACCTGTGTTCTTGGGGTTGCTCTTTTTTACCGGTCAATTCAAACGTGACATGCCAATCACTGGCACTTGTGAGCTCATGTATGAGGAAGAGGGCGGATAGCACATTTCTCCAAGTGTGTTATGCTGCCCTTTGACACAGCATGAGCAGCACTTCAATAGGATGTGGGGGCTTCAAGTACCTTGGAGGAAACACCTGTTCATCAACATCAAACCCGACTGGTACCGATCAGATGACGGGGGGATGCCGGCTGATGGAAAACCAAATTAGGGGAAAAAATTAAGCAGATTCATAACCATATACATCCAAGCTTAACAGGTTTTGCTTTAGATTCCATTTTCCATAATAAAAAACACCAAGTGGCATATTCATATTTTCACCAGCATTTACAAACAAACAAACACTGAATCCACAGAATTCAGATTTACATGAAATACACCACAGAATGAATACACTGATTTATTTGCTCTAGCAAGAAAACCACAAAGGGCGAATAAACAGGAAGCAGGGCTTCAGTCTAGTCTGATGGGGGGGGCGGATACCAGGCCACCTGCGTGTCGACTCCTACTGCAGTCCCGGGAAAAGCACGAGACGCACCACAACAGGACACTGTCTACCAGAGACATGACAACATGTCACCAAAAAAAGTACAAATGAAGTAGTGCTATAGCAATAAAAAGTATAAAAGCGCTATAAGTATAAACTCTCCTGCACTGGTTATTATTATAATTATTATAAGAGCAGATTTTCCTTTTAAATTCGTTTTTATAATGAGGCCAAATTCATATTATGTTAACTTAAAGGAATGTTCAGATGCAGTTCGTTTCGCTCTCTTGTTCTCTCTGTGCATCTGTGATTGTTTAGCGCTCAATCACCACAAAGTCTTCCTCTTGCCACCTAAGCCACACACACACACACACACACACACACACACACACACACACACACACACACACGGAAATACCAGCCACTTTTTAGCCATCGACCCAGCCTACTGCGCTGGTGATGGTTATCATTACCTATTACTTATCATATCTTTACTGAATGCTACACACACTTTATGACACTGGTCTGGCAAATCATCCCTCATCAAAATAATTTTTTTGGAAACCTTAAAAGTTTTTGTACCGACACCATAATTTATAATTCATTAAATAAATATCCACAACAAAAGATTTTTTTTGGTTCTAAAAAATAGGGTACCTAGACTTTTGCATAGTACTATATACTTAATGCTGTTTATTTATTTAACCCAGTTTACTTTATTCTATAGTTGTTCTTTTTTAAAAATCTCCTTTATATTTATGCTTCCATTCGTGTACACTGCTTTTGATTATTGCATTACATTACTTTAAAAACATTTAGATTTAACTTTGTCCAACACTCTGAGCTCTATAAATGCTCTATAAATAAAGATTTTTTCCCCTTGTAAAATGAAACTACATTTCCAAAGAACTGATGGCTGAATTAACAGACAGTCCACACAGCAAATACAGTATTCCAAAGCAAACGAGCTGGTAGTGCAAACACGGTGCATTGCTGTTTGCACAAGATCAGGATGTTTAATGACATTTGGGTGATGACTAATCACCTGATCCAAGACCAACATCCTTTAATTCTCGATAAGTTTTAAAGATAAATGTAAAACCATCTGAACTTCAAAACAATTTAAATCATTTTAATTTAGCAGCAAATTTCCAAGATCATCTTCTTCTTACAAAAAAAACTTTGATTACAAATTACATGATGAAAATTCTTCAGTGCATCAAGTTAATAACTGATTCACAAGTGTGAACAAGTTCAACCCAGATGTTCCTGACACTTGTATATACAAAAAAAAAAAAAACAAAAAAAACAGGAAAAACATTTAGCAATGGTCCAGCACATCCCAACAGCAAGAAGTTGTCATGACTTTAGATTTGTCTGTATAAATCTTTAATTTTACAATGTAACCTGTGGATGGAAAGAACTTCATGAGTCTTAATGCTTATTTGCCGTATGTATAGTACGTACATGTCCTATCTGTACTGTATTTTTTTTTAAATATTTAAACTGTATTATTAATGTGCAAAAAAAAAAAGGCAGGGTAAGGAAGGTCACAGCAAGAGCAAACAGCAGCTGTATGATAAGCGCTCAGGAAAAAGACTGCTATCCAAATGCTGTATCATTTACAAGTCACACAATAAGGCAGTAATGTTTAATGTTTATCGATTGAGAATCCCTTGCAGAACCGTTTACGCCACCTTTATAACTTGACAATGAACCGCTACCATTATTACCAGATATAATTATTGGTTAATAAAATTAAAATTAAACCATGAGCATGTGAATTCAAACGGACTGATCTAACACACACTGTGTAGAGAAGGCGGTGTGCGTGTTCGAGATGTGGCGGTGCATGAGAGACCCGAGGAAACCAGTAATGAATGCTGTCATCACTGAGTATATAAAAGGTGGGGTCGCAAAACTGGCATGGACAAATGATAGCTATCAGACTCGAGAGGGAGAGACAAACAGTGAGACAGAGAGAGAGAAGGAGAAACACTGGTCACTTAGAACATCCTAGAGGGAAAAAAAAAAAAAAAAAGGTCTCAAACCCACCTGATCCTGACTGCATCTCCATCCGAATACTGGAATTATTCAAAAAGCTCAAAGATGACTGCTCACCTACTCCTCTGTTGAAATTAGAGTTACAACTCTTTTAAAGTGGCAGATAAATCAGCGTGATCTCTTGGGTCAGACTCCAAATCCTGAACTGAACCTTCTGCTGAACAGATACACACACATATATATTTAAAAAAAAAAAAGGGAAACACACCACCCAGTGCATCTGACGACAACACTTGACTAACGCAACAACAGACAAAAATAAAGAAAGGTCACATATAAGAGTTTTATATATATATATAAAAAACAAAAAGGGGAACATCTAACCAAGACAGGATAAAACAGTATGATCTCAGACCTCCAGCTCCACCCCATGCATCTGAGGACAACACTTGAGTAACGCAACATCGGACAAACACAGAGAATGGGAAATATGAAAATAAATAAATAAATGATAAACTTGCCATTGACCAAAAAAACCCCCTACAAATTCAACAGCATATTCACGCCTTCAAAATAATTCCGTTTTAATTAAGACAGAGCTGTTATGTCATGTGAAACTGAACGGCATGAAAAACACCACCACCACAACCACATCAAGTGAGGAGCAGAGCTGTAGGCAGAAACACCTTGCTCAGGTGAGAGGTCAGGGGAGAATGGCCAGTCTAGTTCAAGCTGACAGGAAGCCTATGGAAACTCGAATACCTACTCATTACAACTGTGTTGAGCAGAAAAGCAGAAAACCACAACATGCCAGCTGAAGACTGGAAAAACATCACCCGTTCTTTTTTGTCCATCCTTCAGCTGTCCAGATTTGGTATGTGAGCGTATGTTGGAACTATTAGGACCACTAAAAGTAAGACATTGTCATTGACCCTACGTTTACACAAACCGTCAGACTCACTGACCGATTCACTGTCCATGTGTGAGACACAAAGCCATGATTTCAGCAACAAGTAGGGTTGCCAACCGTCCCAAATTACGCGGGTTGTCCCAGAAAAAGGGTGATTTTAAAGGGTGACAGCCCTAGTCCCGTATTCCAGGCACAGCCTTGCCGGCCAATAATAGATTACTGTCAGCATAGCAAGTGCGTGGTGTGTTTTAGTGTCTGCACTGGTCACTAGTGGTGAGCGGTGACAAAGTTATAGAGTGTGTGGTCAAAATGAGCGTTGAACCGACTAAGAAACAACCCGCCCCCACCCCCACCCCGCTCGCAACATTTAGACACACCCCCACCCCCCAGCTCGCAACATTTAGACACCCCACCCGCAACATTTAGACGCCCTCCCTTCCGCATTTGCACCGTCCCGCATTTGGAGTTGAAAAAGTTGGCAACCCTAGCAACAAACGACAAAGAGACAGTTGTACCAGTGGTTACCAACGGCGCAACGGTGTTACGAGTGGCACTTGAATCGAGATTTTCTCAATTCTATTCAAATTACATGACATGAAAAAAGTGAAAAACCCAAAACAACAGGCTCAAATGGTTACTCGGCCCAATGCTATGGTACATGTGGTCTGACGTTTCTTCAGTTCATAACAGCATTTGCTTACAACTTGCTGTCTGATACACAAAAAAGGAAGATAAACTTGTAAGCATGGTTTCATCTTATCTGCTCATAAACGACCGCTTTGTAAATGTGTACAGAAATGTCATATCTCAGGAAGCAGCAGAGATCATTAAGAGTTCTAATGAACGTAGCGTTCTGATAATTCTCCAGTGAAGCTAGTTTGTATGCAATATGTAGACCAAAATTTCTTGAGGCGGGGTATACCACATTATAAACACCATTCTTCAAAAAGAAATTCACTCTTTTGGAACTTGGGATGATAATGCTGGAAAGCACCATCTAAAATTTCGCTCCACTATCGCCTATATGCATTCATTTTTGTTGAAATCTGGGGACTGAGACCATACCATGTTATGTACATCATTTTCATGCTCAACAAACCATTCAGTCACTGTGGATGGGGGTGGAGAAAAAGTGATCAGTCAGAACAACTTTATATTGATTTGCATGGACTCTTCCTTCTAAGGGAGCAAGTGGAGCTGAAGAACATCATTCAAACAAAGCCTTTTCCTATTAATTCATCACACATCTTTAGGTTACATAATAAATATGTCCTTATTTTGGCACCTGGAGACCCATACGGTGTGTTGGTGCATGCTTACTGCTCCCTTGTGAGACGGCGCATTAGTTTTGCTCCAAATGATAAACAACAACACAGACGACTGCACCTGCCTGGGACACGGCAATAGTCAGGATATTCAAGATTACACTAATTGTTAATATGTAATTGTGGTTTCCATATTTGAGAGATGATTTAACCATTTAAATTTGTGAGGCTTGAATTATGACTCCGTTTTGACGTTTCTAAATATGGCAGAGCCCACAGAAGTTTGGTTTGCTCTCAATGCTAAGTCCAAATGCAGTGTAATTTCGATTGTAGCGAGTCCCATCTTGTTATATCGGAGAGGAACGTTGCCATTTATGACAACTTTCTCTAGACTGCACAGCCAAACTGCCTTTACATTGTTTGTATAAAAGACCCCTGGCTATGTGCTACAGTTGTTAGCTAGCTAAAATCATTATCCTAAGTTAACAGCTAGTTCGTTCTCTGCAGTCACTGTTCCTGGTTGCTAACAGAATTTTCACAGCTTTGACCACTTGACCAACAAGCATATCGTGCTCACCTTCTGAAGTTGAAATTTAAAAAAAAAAAAAAAAACGACGAAAATTTTCAAACTCCAATTAGGCCAATACAAATTCTTAGCGTTTTTGCCTGAAATTATCAGCCACAGAATCTGCATGCATATCTAACTAGCTAGCTGATGGTAAATGTTATTGATAACAAATGGTAAATGATAACTTTGCCAAAGGCAATTGGTATTGATAACAAAATCAAGGTTTTGGCATAAATTTCTGATGTTCAATAAACTGCGGAGAGTATTTCACCACAATAAAACGGCTGTGATATCTCCCTGAAATCTTGTGAAAAATGCAAGCTAGATTACTTGCTGATTAGCTTTTCATGAAGGCAGGAGAAAATCTTCCTATTTGTGTACATTATGGATGCTGACACTTTGGTCAGAGTTTCATTTTTTTAATTTTTTTTTTTAAAGATTCTCAGGCACATTTTAGTGGTTTTGACATCTTGGTGTATCCCTGGTTCTAATGGTCATCTCTATACTGTACAGGATCAGCGATATTTACCCTGCGTCATTGATAACACGCTTCACCACCATAGGCAAATAATGCCCGACCGTATCGTTCTCCTGGCCACAACGATGGACGGCTTATAGATAAGCCTTGTCCTTGCTGTTTGCGTATTTTAGGCCAGTGAAGGGAGGGGTTATGCAAAAGCCCCTGGCTAGAGAACTGTGCTAAAGTAAAAAAAAAAAAAAAAAGTCTCTCTCTCTCTCACACACACACACACACACACACACACACACACACACACACACACACACACACACACACA
>JAQLOM010159493.1:0-12511 GCA_030068315.1 Chrysichthys thysi
AGTGTGTATGTGAGAGAGAGAGACTGTGAGTGTGTATGTGAGAGAGAGAGACTGTGAGTGTGTATGTGAGAGAGAGAGACTGTGAGTGTGTATGTGAGAGAGAGACTGTGAGTGTGTATGTGAGAGAGAGAGAGAGAGAGACTGTGAGTGTGCGCGCGAGTGTATGTATGCATGTATGTGTGCGTGCGAGTGTATGTGTGCGTGCGAGTGTATGTATGCATGTATGTGTGCGTGCGAGTGTATGTGTGCGTGCGTGTGAGAGTGTGTAGCACATGTATCGGAAACTCGCAGGTATTTGTGTCAAAGTAGTCCCCTTTTTCTGTTTCCCATGCGGTTATTCTGTACGGCCTGGACCAAAACAGTCCTGGACCGTCTTGTGTCGCAGGATCTCCTGCAGCATGCTTTCGTGTGTGAACTTTCTCACACACACAAACACACACACACACACCTCCTTCCTTCAGGGTCAAGCAGCCGCCATTTCCAGGAGTGTCCTACGGACTTATAAGGGCTGTGCCGTATATCAGCAGAGAGGATAACAAAAATACTCACGGTCAGGTCCAACGAAGTTCACCCAGTGGACCAGTGGTGTTTCACCATTGGCTTTACAGCAACACGCCGAGGAGGAGTTTTAGCTCAGTGCTGAATGGCGTAATTAGCTCTAGTCATCTGCAGAAAGCAATAAGCTCCTGTGGGAGGCTCAGGGCTGTATGTCAGGCCCGCGGGCCTTTCTGCTCTCATCCACTCATTTATCGGTCTCTATTTGTCAGGAATAATTTTACACAAGTGATGATCAACATGGCTCTTTAATAGTGCCGCGTAAATAGCTTTTATACCACGGGATGATTCCGATTGGTCAGGAGGTGTTGAGTTGATGTTCTTTAAAAGCAGCTCTGAGAGTAGATCATTTCTATGGTAAGAGTTTAAATAGGGACTCGTATAGCAGACGCACTGGTGTATTTAAGAATTAATTAAAAAAAAAAAGGATAAGGATGTTTAACGTGGATGAAAGAAGAGTTCAGTGTTTGCTTAACGATTTGACATAAACCTGTTCTGTCCAGGTTTCCGTCATGGGTAAGTTTCATGATGAGGTATTTGACGCTTTTTGAAGCATCAACGCATGACCATTGTTGTGATATGACCCATTCATATCATCAGCCAACTGAATATCGGGAGTACGGTGATTTACCAGAAATGTCAACTTTCCTCCGGAAATGAACAGGTAACTGCAGTGTTTTTATACATCATCCCGAAATTATCACCCAGCCCTATTTGGCAGTCATGTGACGAGTACACCTTTTCCTTTTCCAGTATACCGAATCCTTGGTATCTGCTGACCCTGCTCCTCATCTGCTACTTTTTCTTCCATTAAACAATACTATGCTTTAATTTGTATGTATTTATTTATTTATTTATTGTTTCACCTGAAGAGCTACACTTGGATAAAAATTGCGTAGCCGTAAACATGTCTTGCAGCACAGCATAGATTTTTCACTTGTTCACACAAAAATGACTTCAGCACGAATATGAAAAATTATTTTGCCGATATCGGCCTAAAACAGAAGCTGGGTCTGGTGTAATGATGAGCTGCATTTTTATCCCCTTTCTTATTTTCCTTAGAGCAGCTGCTCCGTTTCCTCTCTTACGTTTATAGCTGCTTTAATGCAAGTGATGAGAGGAACCAACTTGTATTCCTGATGTTCCACAATGTTAAATGTAACCATTAAAATAATGCCTTAAAACCAATAAAGCACTGGGGACCTGGCTTTCTTCACCATCATGGCTAGTGGCAGCAGCTAATATGTCATCATGACTACAGTAGTCCCTCGTACCTTCCACAACTTTCCGCAAAAGGCGAAAATCCGTGATGCACAAACTCAGACCCCAAATGGGTTTTTTTTAATTGTTGAAGCCCTAAATGATCTTCCCACACTGTTTAAACACATTCTAGACACAGTTAAACACATAAAGGAAACATTTGTGAGCATATAGCGGCAGGGGGTAGCTCAGGGGGTTAAGACGTTGGCCTACTGGTCAGGAGTTCAAATCCAAGCACCGCCAAGCTACCACCGTTGGGCCCTTGAGCAAGGCCCTTAACCCACAAATGCTCAGTTGTATAAATGAGATACATATAAGTTGCTCTGGATAAGAGCGTCTGCCAAATGACTGTAATGTAATGTGAATTTTGTGTCGAATTCGTAGAAACATCACATTTATAGCGAGTCCTGTAATGTGCTGTATACTATACCAGCGTATACCACTAGAGGTTTTGCAGATGCCGGGGAAATCCGCAAAAACAATTATATTCTAAATAAAAATCCGTGTATACCCAGGGACACAAAATGTGAATCGCGATATGGCGGGGGACTACTGTACATGTAAAACGTGCTTCAATAATTCAGCATTTAGTGTGTACAGTACAGTTAGTGTGTTCAGCACCGGTGTCAGGCTGCTGTAATGTGTAACATGATCCTTGTGCACACGTGTGCACATATGCATGTGTTTTGGCTGCTATAAACAAGGATAAGCATCTTTCAAGATTGAATCAGGAACCCTGTAGCAGCAAGTTCTTGTTCTGTTTCTGGTCAAGGCTTCAAACCTGCACAGCCTCTTCAGGCACGTTTCTCTTGATTTTGGATTTCAGAAAGGTCATGGGTTAGGAAATGGGCTGTTCCTTGGTGTACGTGTCTGAGTTTATGTACTGTTTTTGTTTTTTTGTTTTTTTTAAAAAGGCAGCTAACTGAGACCTGCATTGCCCTGGAGATCACCACAGCGCTAATTCCCACCTACCCCTGAGGGTGCACAGTGCAGCATTAGCAGGATCGCATTGGAGCGCTCTCCTCATACCAGAAGAGCCTAAATCCAAAGTAAACAAAAGTCGCATTTAAACCGTCACCACCCTTGTGTTTCAAAAGTGCAGCTGGTTCACGTGACTTAACGTTCAAGCAGAATCACATGCATATGTGTCTGCTTCCTGTCGGGTGGCAAATTGCAAATGCAGGAGCAGGAAGTTGTTCTATCTAGGATCTTGTTTATCATCCATAATTTGCAGAGATATCAGTAGATGAAGTGTTCTCAAGCAGAAGGATGGGAACTCGAGGGGAAATTTCCCATCGTGAAACTTGTAATTAAATATCCACCCTTACAGTGTTGAGCCTTCCTTTACGGAGAAGGTTCTCCTTGCGGAAAGGATTTACCTTACCGTTACGCTCATTTATAGAAAGACTAGGCTAACCTCCTGTAACCTGGCGGACATCTATGCGATCCCACCCTCCTGGAAACTGAAATCTGAAACTCTGCTATTCTGAGCAGAGAGAACATCTGAAAGCTCCCAGATAAGACACGCTCGTAGGATTCAAGGGAAGTGCTGTGACGCGCCAGCTTTTACTTTACAGGCGCTTTCGGGAATGACAGAAACGATGGCGTGATTTCTCTGTCGGATGAGGTGAGTTCGTGCTGAGGGAGCATGGAGAATATTGAGCGTATACATTGCCGCTGGTGACCTGTTGGGCTTTATTATGTTTTATACAGTTTTCAGCACTGGACCCCTCACAGGGGGGGTGTAAAGCGTAGCTTGGGGGGATTGGCGGGGGGAGCCGGGGGTGGAATTTCCGATTTATTCGTCCTTCCGTTCAGTGGTCTGTCTGAGATTCTTGTTGGCCTAATACCTCAAGAATGTGTGGTTGAACATTTTGTAGGATTTGTACAGAATTATCTTCATAATCAACAGATTAGGCTCTATAACTGATTCAAACATCAAGGCAAAGTGGTCATGGTGGTGCTGGTGGTAGAGGCATCCCCATCAATGGCCTTGCTACTGGAGTCTACTTGTCTTGTACTACTTTTGTTTTGTTACAGTGTTGATCACATCCAATCCAAGCACCAATGTCAACTCGTCCCTAACGTGTTCGATCTATGAAATGTTCAGGAACAGAAAGCCCCCTGTGACTGTGGCTTTATTTAATTATATGTAGATTATACGAAGTAAAGGGAGTGAAAAATGAAACTTCATACACAAAGCTTCTAGATCAGTGGTCACCAGCCCTGTTCCTGTTGACCTACCTTCCTGAAGGTTTCCTCTCCAAACTAAGTCCCACACACCTGTTTTTCTTGATCAGGAAATTCTTAAGGCCATGATTGGATGGTCAGGTGGATACGGATACGGTTATGTCTTCTGTGAGGTTAATCTCCAGGAGCAGGTTTGTTGACCTGACTAGAAAAATGGGATGTTTTGGGCAAAACACCTGAAATCAGCAGTGCAAGGAAAGTATTTCTGGGGTTGCATGAGATATGAACCCTGTAGACGTTCAAAACGTTTGATGTAGCTGTTGGCAAAATGGGATGTAATGTAGTTACAGTTGCTAGACACTCAGAACGTTTGGCGTTTTATCAGCTAATCTGTGCAAGCACGAAACAAGCGCTTTGGAAAACAAAATGAGGTACACAGACCAATGCAAGATGATGGTATTCTGTCCATTTTGTTCAATTTGCTACCTGAAAAATTCAAAATAATGACAAATTGAGTATGCTAAATGTGCTTTGGTGCCATTTTTGTGCGAGGTGAACCACTTTCTGCACCTGGAATTGGCTTCAAAGGTTGATTTCGATTAGAGCGTCTGGGATCTCTGACTCGAGTCTCCGAGGGATTGACATCAACATGAAACGCATGCATTGCCTGGGAGATCACCACAGCTCTAATCCACGCCTACCCCTGAGGGTGCACAGTGCAGCATTAGTAGGATTGCATTGGAGTGCTCTCGGCATACCGAAAAAAGGCCTAAATCCAAAGTAAACAAAAGTCGCATTGCCGCCGTGCCATTTGAAAAGCGCAGCTGGCTCAAGCGGTTAACGTTCGAGCAGAACATTGCACATGCATATGTGTTTACTTCCTGTTGGGAGGAAAATTACAAATGCTGGAGCAGGAAGTTGTTCGATCTAAGATCTTGTTCATCCATAATTTGCAGAGATATCAGTAGATGACGTGTTCTCAAGTGGAAGGATGGGAACTTGAGGGGAAATTTACCATCATGAAAAGTTTTTAATTAAATATATGCCCTTGAGATGTATTTAAAATGGTGTTTGTCAAGGTTACAGGGTCAACAAAGTAGTTTACCTACTTGCAAGCGAATTCAAGTAAGATTCCAATCAGTTTTTGTAGCTCGCTGCTACACACAACACTGAACGTGCGGGTGCTTCGTGTCTTTGGCTTTGTGGGAAGTGGAAAATCATTCAATCGAAACCAAGTTGAGTCACTTTCAACCCATGGAGCTGTCAAAGTAATTCCACTTTTAGCCCATCGTGGCACAAGTTAATCAGTTAATTCTGATGTATTTCCCAAGATTTTCAGCCTGTCTGAGATGAGGGGAATGGCAATAAACTCGAACTTGTATTCCTTTGTAGTTCCTGTCCTGTTTTTGGTATCCGGTAGCTGTCCATCGATTCCTTCTGGAAGAAGGAAGATTGCGGGATGTCCAGTCAAACACTGATTTGGGGGTTCAGGTAATGTCTGCGAAACAGTGGTGGTTGTTAGATCAGATCTCAGAAGACATGATGAGAAGAGAGACCCAGAAGGAGAGATGGGATGGATGTGCTTAGCAACTTCAGCAGGCTGCTTCTTGCTCAGTTTAGATAATTGTCTAAAATCCTCTCATGAACAGGTTTCCAGAACGCAGCCATCAACGTCCATTCTTCTTGTTTGCACTCTGGAGAATGCTGCGATTTCCACGTTAGGATCGCTTTGAGATCTTTTCCCGTCAAAGGAATTTAAATCAGATAAACATTTGTTGGAGTGTACGGTTACGCACGGTCATGGCAAACGCAGACATTCTGAAACGCTACTTTCGATCGTGAGATTCTTGGTGCCCCGTTCTTGGAATGAAATGTCCTTCAGCAGCTGAGCCACATTTGAGATCTTCCTGTTTTTCCCGAGTGAGCACTTGTCAGCACTTCTTCCTTCCTATTGGGAGGAATTACACTTGATCTCCATTTCCTTCCTTTGTCTCGTTCTCAGGGCAGCTGTTGCGCTCGGCGTTCCTGCAGCACGTTGACTAGTCGTATTAGCTTTACGTCAACTCCTAGGCCTTTTAATGAAAGCATTACCTGGCCACCTGGAGCAAGCAACAAAAATGGAACAAACAGATTTATTGTTGTCTAGGTTCCTTTTTTTGTTTGTTTGTTTTTTTTAAGTTCCCTCTTTTTCCCCAGCAAATCTACAATGTGAACAATGGCAAGAGATTACCCTTTTCATGTTTCCCATGGATTAAACACATCAACCTGTGAGTCCTGCCTCCTCCTTAATGCTCCACTGTGTAGGATGTTGATGGATCTATTAGCAGAACTGAAGTAAATGTTAAGAAATTCAAAAGTATATGTTCGTTAGTGCGTAATTACCTGTACCTATGAATTGTGTTTTCGTAAGCTTAGAATGAGCCCTTTGTATCTACATAGGGAGCGGGTCTACCGCTACAGAGGCGCCGTGTCGCTCCGCTGCAGTAGCCCGGAACGGACAAACCTCTAGAGAGCGCCTTCTGGAGTTTGTGGTTTTATTTTTAACGTCTCATGTGGGCTGTTTGCACAGTTTCACTGGAGGAGAACCAGACATGACAATGACCAGAGCTGCTTCAAAGCATCTCCTCCATGGGTTGCGGATTACGTTCGGTAATCCATTCCCCCCCCCAAAAAAGCAAAATGTAAGCGCAAAACAGTGTGTATGATGTGCAGAACCCATTTTGTTGCAAAGATTGAGAGAGGAAAAGCCAGATAATTCTAACACCGATTATGAAGTGGGTTGTGTCCGTATTGTCAAATGTGTACGTGTGAGATACTCGCTTGCCCACGCAAGAGCTGAGGAAAAAGTCGAGAGCCATCCTGCCGGATCTTTGGCGTGCGTTTTGAGGTGTAGTTGTGCTGGAAATTTCACTGAAACCCAAGGAGGTTTATGACTACCTGTATGTTGTTGATTCCTAACCATGATTAGCCTGCAGCATGAGTCATACGTGGTAGCCTCTCGAGTTCATTTTGTCTGAGGCCAGATTTTTAGGGTCAACAGAAAAATCTAAGGTTACTCGAGTCCTGGGAATTTTACGCTTCTCTGTATGACACATGGACATGCAGTGTTTTTCGTATCAGAAGCTCCATCCTGTGCTCCTTCCTGAGCTGTAGGCTATCCATTGCGAGCGGACGAGGCCGCCGTAATCGAACACCGTCCTTCATTAAACGGCACACTCCAGCACGATGGTCTCCGCTTACGTTTGTTTCCTCCTGGTTAGTATTTCCAAACATCCTACGCTCAGACCCAACTCCCCCCGGTTTCCCCCAAGCCTTCTGCGCAAACGTGTTCAGCGGCGCAAACACCAGCACGCCTTTCCCACACCGTGCTCTTATTCCCGTGTTACGGGGTCACAGACTTGACCGTGTTGGCGGTGGTGTGAATCCCCAGCTGACGTGGACTTCGTGTCGTATTCAGCGCCAACTCCGTTGGGACGTGTACACGGCACTTTGATGGAGAAACCTCAAAGCACAGGCTGCTGCTTATAAAAAGATCCTAAAGACCCAAGAGTGAAGGAGTGCCAGGCTTCGTTTCGGAGTCCGATACGTGCCGGCAACTGGAGATTCACAACAAAACCCGATGCCCCAGGATACAAACAAGTTCGTACGGTCAACTGTAAATGAAGCCAGTTTTTCCTCACCTCGCATGTAGTCAATCAGGCAAGACAAGTTTGATACCTGAAATTTTGTTTCTTTGGGGATTTTTTTTGTTTTCCTCTTTCAGGACAAAAGACGTTACTAAACCATATGCTTGTGGCTTGGGTGGTACCTTCAAACGTACACCTCTTACACCAGTGGTTCTTAAACTTTTTTAGGCACGACCCAAATTCAGGTCCATGTGAATTTTATTTCTCCATAATCTCTACTGTATGTGAAGTGTATAAACATGTATGTATGTATGTATGTATGTGAAATGGTTCACGAAAGTATAGTGTGATGCATATCGTGCATCTCGTGTATCATGCGCCCCGATTAGCTAACAGTTAATGTCACCGCTAGCTAGCTGCGGGTTTAAATCACACATTCATCTTCAGTTGTCAACCTGTTCAGTTTTCTCACACTTGTTCATGTTGTTTCTGACCCACAGTTGTCTTAAAAATACACGAAGATTAAACACTGTTAAAACAGTCCACGCCTCAGACTTGAGTAGGAGGCGTGGCCAGAAGGCGGAGTCGACTGTTAAGCGGTTTAAATGGTAAGACGCTTACAATGTGATGTGTGTTTAGTTTGGCATCGTTTTTTCAAACAGTGCATCTTGGCACTGGAGATGTTGGCACCCTTGTAGTGCCGCTGCCAAATCATTGGCACCCTTCAAAATCCTTGAGTGAAACATGTTCATATGAACCTACAGTAAAATACATGAATGTCTGGGAAGTCTATGATTGTTGTTTCAGAGGTTTATAAAACCTTAACTTCCTAAGACAAACCCACCGTAAAATGCTTAACTCACATTAGAGCACGAATTTAAACAGGGCCGTAATGTGACCCTACTTGCTTTAGAATGAGGAAACTCAGATGAACGTCTGCACTGACCCTGATTCACTTTCATCTGTTTTTTTTTTTTTTTTTATTATTATTATTCTTTCAGCACTGGTCTTGAGCAATGTCTGCAGAAGCCTCATCCTGAGCCAGCTCCGTTTCTGTCCAAGGGAAAGAGCAAGCGATAAAGGAAAGAAGTGATGGGGGAAACTGAGGACGAGAGGAGTTCTCAGGCCAGCCAGCTCTTTGAGAACTTCATTCAGGCCTCCACCTGTAAAGGCACGCTCCAGGCTTTTGGCTTGCTGTGCAGGCAGCTGGAGCTGGACCCGGCCGCTCACCGAGGCTTCTACAGCAGCCTGAAAGCGGCAGTCACCTCCTGGAAGGCCAAAGCCCTGTGGGCCAAGCTGGACAAACGAGCCAACCATAAAGAGTACAAGAAAGGCACGGCATGCACAGACGTCAGGGTATGTAACAATGTTTAAAAAAATAAAAATAAAAAATGCAGCATCCATATTTGGTGAATAGTCATCCTGTGCTATATCGCGGTTCACCATTCGTGGTCCCACTAGATCGCGGAATTTTTTGTAGAACATTTCGGCGCTCAAATGTTGCTGGCGGGAAGTTGGGTGGCGACATACCCACCGGACCTGAATTTTATCGTACCCGAAAAGGTTTAAGAACCACTGCCTTAAACACTTCAAGCTGTAAGTGACGTTTTATGTCCAATAGATGCATCATCTGATTAGTCGACTAATTGCAAAAATAATCGGTGACTAGTCGACGATCAAAATAATAGTTTGTGGCAGCCCTGCATGGCGCAGTCTCGGCTAGAACAGTGGGCGGCATCCAAATACACATCGAATACGTTTACAATGTGTTTTTAAAAAGTGTGTTTTAGTAAGCTTAAATGTGTGGGAGGGGGATTTTAAGGCTTTTAAACTATAAAAAATGTTTTTATGCGGTCTCTCTAACGTAGATTTTCACCTATCGCGGGCAGGTCTGGAATATCTGGATAAAACCACGTTACAATAAAAATGGATTTGATTCAATCTTTTGCCCTGGAAGTCTGTTAAAGCTTCTAAAACATGGAATGTAAAACTATTAGCAGGTAAACAATTGTTCGGGTTAGTGATCTCACTGAGGGATGATTACAGAGAATCCATTTTAGCCTCAAGTCAAACCATTTAACCAGGCTGGTCCACTTGCTGAAGTTAAATTGGACATGAAACTCTGTTACCTGTAACAAAAACATTCTGACTTTAACTCGTCGCTGTCTTGAAGCCCTGACCGTGTAAACACGAAGCCAAACGATCAGCTTAAGTCAAATAAGTCATTTTCATTTCCTTTTGTTAGTCAGATCAGCTTTGTCGGGGTTTAACTGACCCACAGCTGACATTATGGGCTCAGTGCTTTTTGGACTTCATGAATACCTAGGAAGTGCAACGACTGCTGTTTTCAAGGAACTAGCGTCAGTGGGGGTTGCTACCAGAAATGACATTTGTACTGGTCAGAAGGTCAAGACTGGCGGCGTGGTCATGGTTGTGTGCGTTGTCGCTGGTTCGTTTTATTCTTCCCGAGTGTGTACCTGATGATCTCCAAGCTGATGAGGAACTGAACGCTTGTGATTTCGTATTTGTTCATAGATGCACATGATCGCTAACTTTTTTTTTTTTTGTTTCTAGTGAAAAGTGCAATGTAGAGATGAGTGCATTGTTTGTGAAAATAGTGTAACAGTGTGGTTTGTGAGCCCCGTTCAGGATGTTCACTCGTGTACAGGAAGGGTTTAGGATTAGGACCTGCGAGAGAACACTGGCTGATTGTGTAGATCTTAAAACGGCTGCAAAAAAAACAATTTCTTGCAAAAGAGCCCTAATCTTCAGCGTACAGGACAGAGTTTGCGAATTACGCAGCGTATGAATGTTTAGCTGAGGGGATCGGTCATCAAAATAAGGGTCATGATGCCACACGTTTGCCCCCCCCCCCCTTTTTTTGTGTATGTTTTTATTCTACAAACTAATGTAGGAAAATTGTACAACTGTGTGTTGGTGCTTTGAAATGTGACCAAGAGTCACATTTCAAGCTACAATTAAGTTGAGTCTACATGCTATGATTTTAGTACTTTCACTATCCTGACAGACTGCAGGAGTGTAATTACAGCCGGGTCTTGCGTCGGAAAGCATTTCCTACAGCACGACACAATGCAATTTTCGCCGTAATTCGAAACTCACATGCTGTATGTTAAAACGGCCTACGACTGCACACGGATTTCCAACTAGGTAACGAAAAGGTACGGCGGTGAAAGTAGCTATGCACCTTGCAAAGACCTTGTACCGATTGGCTGACGTGGCGAAAAGCTCCGTTATGATTGGTCCGTACGTTTGTCCTCAGGGTTGGCATGAACTCTGTTGGGTTCGGTTGAGAGGGCGATCCTGAGCGCCGCTTTCATTTAAATATCAGCACAGAGAATCCTTTAACAAGGAAGCTATCCAATGATGGCTGCTTTTGCCTCCTTTTCAGGATTTTGCGGAAATGCGACATTGCTTCGTCATTAAACAGATTCATCGCTCGCACTGCTACAGCCTTATTCGAGTGATGCTTTTTTTGCTCGTCTTGCCAAACACCAAGTTACCTGCAAACCAAGGTTCCACTGTACTGTACAATTTTTTTAAAAATAAATAAGAAAAGCGTAACTATAACTTGTACATTTTGGTAGTAGATGTCCAAAATGTACAGAAGTACCTATGTTCGGCGAATATAAACACAGCCGTCTTCCTCGTATAGCGCCGTGTGACGACGTATTCGTCCGGTCCACTCGCCAACTAGTTCCCGCACGAAATTTGTTTTAATGTACTTCGGAATTATGGAAATAAGACTTTCTTAATAAATTTATGGGAGATGGTGATGTAACCACGAAACGCCGGTGGTGGAGGATGTCGTAAACCAAGGACCTGCTGTAATTTATTTGTTTATTTTATTTTTTAAATGGACAAATTTGTACTTGTATATCATCTTGCACACTAATAGAGTTGCCCATCGTAGTTAACGTTTTGAATTTTAAAACCCCATTGAAAAGATCCGTTTTGTGTGCCAGCCTATACTTTTGAACGTAAGGTCTGAGCATTTAAGCTCATGGTGATGATCACGATGACAGCGTAAGGTTTTAAAAGAAACCGAACGCATAAAGTGTGTTCAACATCGCCAGGCATGAAACCACGAGATATCTTTACAGTTTGACTTGGAAACCTGGCAGCCAGGGATGTTTTGGCTCTGGCGCGTCATCTCATGAATACCATTTGCAATCCTCCAGATATGCGTAAACTAAACAAGCGTGTGTCAACATGTTGCGGATGCTTATCTATGCACACGTAGTCACGCGTCAAGTGTTGGCACATCGAGCCGCACCGCATCACACCACACTGGACTGTGTGGATTGTTTGCCCGTAACCGTTTCTGACTAGATTGGGAAATCAGTGCAAGGAATATTCCTTTGCACACTTGCTTGTTTTACATATTGACAGTTTATAAGGTGCACTCAACATGCTGTAGGTGCCCACTGTAGATATGCAATTCCTGTCGAATCAAAAAGTAAAGGCATTTTTAAAATTGGGCGATTAACCAAGAGAGCAAAAGACAAATCATGGAGTGGAGACATCGGTCTTCTCTAGCGAAGAAGAAATTTAAATCCGTCCTCCCTTAGGAAAATCATGTTGATGGTCTTTTGAGACATGAAGGTTCCTATTCTGGTGCATTACCAAGTGCTTGGACAAACAACGAACAGTGTAAATTCCTGCGTATTGCCAGGAAATGAACTTAAACCTGCAATTTCCAGCAGAAGAAGAGGAATGTTGTCTAAAACAGTCTCGCTGCACCATGACAATGCACGTCCTCATACAGCAGCAGAGACCGTAGAGCAGGGGTGGGCAATCCAAGCCATGGAGGGCTGGTGTGGGTGCAGGTTTTTGAGATGATCCTTCAGTCAACAATTAAA
>JAQLOM010159579.1:0-12497 GCA_030068315.1 Chrysichthys thysi
TACACCACAGTGACACACACACACACACACACACACACACACACACACACACACACACACACACACACACACACACATCTAAGATGACGTGGCTTTTTAAATACTCCACAAATCTCAACCTGCATCCAAACATTCTAAACGTAAGGCAACACACAGTTTAAAAACACATTCTTGCCTGCCTTTTAAAAAAAAAAAAAAAAAAAAAAAAACACCCGTATTAGCAGACTGCTGCTTGTTGCACGTGATGAACTTCTCTTTATCAGACATATACTGTAAATGTTTCCATGTTAGCTTTGCCCTAATTTGGGCACAATCGGTCTAATCAAATGATGTTTTCTCTTGGCTTTGTTTACCTTTCGTGATTAACTCAGCCCCGTGTTTCCTGCAGTGAGAAACTGCGATAAGCTCGTCTATACAAAACGTTCCCCGTGTTCATTCGAAATCACTGTACAGCTTTCTCATCAGAGTTTTGGTAAACCATAAAAAAAAAAAAAAAAAAAAAAAAAAAAAAAAAAAAAAAAAAATCACACTCCGGTCACTTACAGCAAAAACAACTGAACTTGAGTTCAATATAATAGAACTATAAAGTCTATGGTCAAACAATATTAACTGTTTCAGTAGTGTAACGCAACTGTAATAATGAGCTCAATCACTGAAATATTATGCTTAAGGTGGGGGGGGGGTTGGTTTAAATCCATCACTTAGGTTATTCCAATTATACATTAGATATAAAACTCAACCACCAAGATTTTCCTTTCAGAAAAGGTTCAATAAAGAAATTGCTAGCATGCTAAGAGTGGAACGTGCACGGAAAGTGGTGCATTTAGCCCTTACAGAGCTTCAATCAACCCCATTCAAACTTGGTTTTATAAATAACATCATCAAGAAGCGGCTAAAGCTTTTGTTCTCGAAAATCCAGAATGCTTAGGGGTTTCTTTGGGTTTGCCTTTCTGTGGATCCCTTATGGGAGTCATGTGTCTCTATCAAAGACGGGTCCAGGAAGGCAAAACCAGTTGTGAAGATAAGGACTGAATTATCTAAAGATCTCTTAAAGAGTCGTTTTTTTCCTCAAAGCATGAAAGTGCATAACCATTACTAATCAGACATTTAAAAAAACAAAACAAAAAAAAAAACATAAGCTGGTGGTGAAAACTGGAACTTCTGGGTTAAAATTTAAACCTATATTTTGAAGAAATGTTGACGCAGCTATGTAAGCATACAGCATGAAACTATTACACCACAACAACCCTTGAGTGGATAACAGGAAAAAAATATTATATCATGATTCCCAAAGCGATTTTTAATGATACATGAGATACCGTCAGGTCCAAAAGTATTTAGACAGGGACACAATTTTTGCACTTTTGCCCCTGTACACCTCCACAATGGACTTGAAATGAAGCAATTGAAATGAAGGTGTGATTAAAGTGTAGACTTTCGGCTTTAATTCAAGGGGTTCAACAAAAATATTGCGTTAGCCGTTAAGGAATTACAGCCATTCTTAACATGGTATCTCCATTTTCACAGACTCAAAAGTAACTGGACAGACCAACTATTATGAACGTTATTTTTAATAATAATTATCCTTTAATAATGCTTGGCAGTCATTGACTGGGTGGAATCTAAGGACATCACCAAATGCTAAGCTTTCTCCCTTGAGATGATTTGCCAGGCCTTTACTGCACGTCAGTTGTTGCTATTTTGTGTGTCTTTCTGCCGTCAGTGAAAGGCATGTTCAATTGAGCGGACAGATTCTACCATTTAAGAAAATTTCATTCCTTCGTCTTAAGAAGCTCTTGGATTGTTCCTGTAGTCGGTTTTGGGTCATTATTCATCTGTACTGTGAACCTCCGTCCTATCAGTTTGGCAGCATGTGACTGAATCTGAGCAGAAACTACAGCTTTATGTAGTTCACAATTCATCCTGCTATTTCTATCAGCAGTCACATTACCAATAAAACACCAGTGAATCCACACATGCCCATGTCCACCATGTTTAACAGATGATGTGGCATGACTCTTCTCTTCCTATCATTCTGGTACACCTTAATCTTGGTTTATTGTGTCCAAATCTAGGCATGCTTTCTAGCAAAGGCTAATCCGACCTTTCCGTTCTTGCGTTTTTCCCCAGTGGTTTGTATCTTGAGCTAAACCCTCTGTATTTCCAATCATGAAGGTGTCTATTGAATATAAACTTCAACGGTGATCAGCCTAGCTCCTCAAGAGTGCTCTTGACTTGGCTAGATGTTGTTAAGGGGATACCCCAAGGAATGAATTCTGCAATCATCCACTTTAGATGACTTCTATAGTCTTCCAGGACATTTGGTGATGTTGAGCTCATCTTCTTTTTAAAAAAAATGTACCAAATTGTTTCTTTGCTAAATCTAAAAGTTTCTGCTATCTCTCTGACAGGTCTGGTTTGTTTGGGTTTTTTTTTTTTTCAGACCTGAAAAAATTTTAATGATGGCCTTCCTCAGTTCCCAAGCCCAGCTACCAAACACAAATTCAACACTTGGAATCAATTCAGACCTATTATCCCTATACGTTTTCATGGATTAACAAGGAAATAGGCCATTACTGGCCATAAAATCCAGTCCAATTACTTTTTAGCCTGGGTAAATGGAGAGACTGTATGGGGAAAAGGCTGTAATTTGTAAATGGTTAATGCAAGATTTTGTGTTAAACCCCTTGAATTAACGTCTATACTTCAGACACAATGTAATATGCTGCTTGAAGCTTGTTGCTTCATTTCAAATCCACTGTGGTGGTGTGCACTGTCCAAATACTGTACTTACAGAGCTGACTGTATCGTCACATATAGATTTGTTCTCAAACTGCCAGTAAAATAGTAGTATTGCATTAAAAACAACTTATTTGATACATTACTTAATAGCTTAAAAAATGCCTTTATTTGTATAGCTCAAAATATTTTCATTTATAAAAAAATATTAACAAAATCATTTCACTCTGTATGGAGAGAAAAAAAAAATCAGTGCAACACGGGATTACAAAATGTAGCACAACTTTGTCTGCATCAAATCAACTGTTGAAAAATGAAAAATGACTACAAACATAGCACAGAAAAGTGTATCGGGACATACGATTTCGAACTGCGTCGTCATATCGCCAAGCCCAAATATCAACTGTTTAATCTAATTTCTCT
This sequence comes from Chrysichthys thysi, assembly GCA_030068315.1. NCBI lineage: Eukaryota > Metazoa > Chordata > Actinopteri > Siluriformes > Claroteidae > Chrysichthys > Chrysichthys thysi. The sequence continues at coordinate 3,163 of JAQLOM010159579.1, forward strand.
GATGGATTGAAATAACAGGATAGCTTCCTTAGAAGTACTGTACTTTACAACGCAGCTTTGAAGATTTTGAACCAAAATAAGGTGTATTAGAAAACACAGGACAGTTAGACCTCAGTAGCACGCAAATTAAATTCAGAAACGCTATGAAAAATGTCTACTGCTAGCTTGAACGCAGTGGGATTGACTGGATTCCAAAATGCTCACTGGAACAACAATCTTGAGCATGCTGTATACCATGACATCATATAACCAATAAAGATCAGCATATGCCCAGTGACATGTGACAGATGCATGATGTCTCAAGCGTGCCTGCTGTCCCAGACGTGTTACTGGCTCCTCATGACAAACGGCCCACCGACCTTTGCTCCAAGAACGACTTTATCTGGAAGCAATTACTCCGTGTGTGTAATGTGTGTGTGTGTGTGTGGGGGGGGGGGGGGGTTGTAGTGAGAGCCGCCATAGGCCTACAACTTTAAAATGTGATATATCTCTCAGGTCAGAAAGTAAGAGAAAGGGGCAACTTCCAGCAAGAAATATGTTTTTTTTTTTTTTTAAAAGTTGCGCAGTCAGCAGTACATGGACCTGAAAGTCAGAGTTTCGGTGCCCCGGAAAAAAACAGAAGTTAGAGTCAGATGACTGACAAACAATTAATGAGAGTGGTGCGAAGAACAGAAGGCAAGTGACTTGACAAACATGTAATGTTTGACTGTTGTACATGTACTGTTGATGCTCAATTCAAAAGATAAATACAGCTTAAATTACTAGACGTCAGCTTGGATAAAGCCATCTCCAAAATGATGTCGATGTAAACGTACGGCTTTTTTGTATACCGAGGGATAATTCCAAGCTGTATTTATTTTTTGCTCAATTTTTTTTTCTGCATTTTGAACCGAGGATCAATTCACATAATCGATACTTACACATCGATATACAGTAAAGCCGTACGTTCACATTCACATTCACATCATTTTGCACACGCCTTTATCCAAGTTAACTTCTAGGACTGCTTTGTCGTCTCCTTCAAAACCATCATCCGTATGGTAGTATCGATAGGTCAGGGTCTCAGAATACCATGATGTTAAAGTCCTCTAAAAAAATAAATCAAATCAAATCAAATCAAAGCCTTAGTGGTGAAACATATGGCCTTGCTCATGTGGGGCATTACAGTGATCACCGCGGACTGACACTGACACACACACGTCTTATGTCTATATTATCCATAGACACTTGGATGGCTTTAAGTCTACTGTACTGACCAGTAGCAGGAGTAGTGTATGGAGATGGGATGCCAAACAAAGCTTTGCACAGAGTAGTGCTCTTGGGTTATGAGAGTAAGTAACAGACCTAGTGCAGTGGTGAAAAACAAATCTTCATCAGGAGTTTAAAAAAACCAAACCCAGTATCTAGCACTCAGAGTGACGTGAGGAAGAAGAGTTGCAGTTGTGGACTCACAAGATGTGGGATGGAGGTCGCTAGGCCTGATCAGATCTACATGATGCTCGGACGTTTTCACATGATTTTATATCCTTTTAAGCCAAACATGCACATATGTCGACGCGTATCATCATCGTCACACATGTGATGAAGGCGGCGCATCATCATCATCATCATCATCATCATTATCATCATGTCGCTGAGGTTTACTCCGAATAAAAGCACACACATCATCACAGCAGGTTGCCGCCGTATGGACGCGGTCTGCTGCCTTCAAAAACAAACAGTGCAAACAGTCAGTATCCCAGCCTCACCTTCAGTCCGCAAGGAAATGACGCTATTCACCGCTCGTCCATCCTCGTCCTCGTCCTCGGCAGTAAAGGGACACGCACTGGACCAGTGTGCTCCTGCACGCTCCGGAGAGTGTGTGTGTTTATGCACAGGACTTCAGCTGGCACATTGCTGACTGCTCTCCGGGTTGCCAGATTGGGTTGTCTCTTTCGAATCCGTGAACTGGTCAAAATCCACCCGGTTTGCGAAAAGGTCCACCCCTAACTGAACACACACAAACAATTCACCCACCATCCCAAAGGGTGGGTTATGGGTGCAACGTGGAAAACCAGCCCACGTGTGGAGTTCCGCCTAATCTGGCAACCATAGCCGTACTCCACTGAAGGCCAATCCCTTCAAATTCCGCCGCTTCCGGAAAGACAATCCGCTTCCTCTGACAACTGCGGGCTCGCTTTTATTGTATTATTTTTTAAAAAAAATTATTCATTTTTTTGTTTGTTTGTTTGTTTGTTTATTTGTGTAAAGTTTTAAACCATTTTTATCAACTGAGGCAAAAAAGAGAGATGTAAATAAAATATACAGAACTAGGCCTAAAAGAAAGAGAGTAAACAGGAGTGTTGGAGGTGATACAGTGTTTTGAAAGCGGCTGTTGGTCGGCGGGGACGTTTCGAGGGGTGTGTGTGTGTGTGTGTGTGTGTGTGTGTGTGTCGCGTGCACTGCCCGCGTCACTCATCATCAGCACCGAGCTCCAGCGGCTACATCCTCCAAGGTTCTGTGGCACTGGAGAAATGTGTCATTTTGTCATTCTAACCCTGAAACCACTTTACATTTATTTATTTTTTTCAACGCGTGCATTCCTCTAAGTTTTGGAGTAAAATTGAAGAGTTTATTGGCTGTAATTGTAACGAAAATATTGCTATATTATATGTCTCAAAATGTACTGATCTTGAATTGATGGTTAATCTTCTAATCTTGTAAAGTACATTCTTCATACACAAGTGTAAATTTGCCAAAACACCCCCAGACTTTAATGCATTTAAATGTGAATTTGACAATTATACCCTTACACTAACTTCTGTCTACAATTTAAAAAAAAAGTATGAAAACCTTGACCATTTACAATGAACTTTTCAAAAAGGAATGAAATTACAATCTACTATGTTTTTGTTGTTGTTTTTTGCTTGTCTTGTTTGTCTAGATAATTTATTTGCATATTATTATTATTATTATTATTATTACTTTTTATGTTTTTTTCTTTTTATTTATGCCTTTATAATCTTGTATTATGCCCATTTATATGTTATCCTGTTACTTGCAAAATGTAAGACTGAACTTGTCTTTATGCATTTACATTTTCAATAAAGTTGTAAAAATATAAAAAAAAATTTAAAAAAAGCGGCTACATCCTCCACCCGTCTCTACACCCTCTATATATACACCATGTGGGGGTGTATAAGAACATTATACACACACTGAATAATATCTCTGATTGCTCATTGGTGCTGCAAAAGAAGCTCTGGTCAGCATCCTATCATGGGAACATTGGGTGCATTGTGAGAACACAACCTGGGCATCCATGCATGCACACACATATACACACACACACACACACACACACACACAATAACCAGTCACCCACAATTCACTGTGCACATATTTAAGCAAATATTCAAACATGCATATAAAAATTATATAGTTATGATGCTTCACAGAATCAGGTGACCATGCAGTCATACACTAATATGCGGATGGTGAGCTGATCTAAAGATAAAACCAACAGAACTCCACTGACTCTGATTAGCAGCATTTTGCTGACATGAAAAATAATTTTTTTTTAATCGTACAAGACAATCAAATTTGTATTAGACTGAGAATTTCAGCTCGCTTCTTTTGATCTTTTGAGATCCTGGGTGCAAGTGAATCCGACTTGTGTAAGCACACCTTTTCCCAGATACAGTACAATATAATTTAAACATGTACATTTATCATTATTCAAAAAAAGAGGCCTGTTGTGAGTCACTTGAACAGCGCTGCAGACTGTCATGCTGAAATTGGATGAGCTGGGGTGTGCAAGCTGTTTATCTCAGCAAATCACCAAAGGATACAATTTTTCTTATATCTTCCGAAGGTAGGGGGAAAGAAATAGAAGGAACGTAGAGTATAATGTGCATTTGGATTCTTTAGCCCATAGCACTTTTATGTGGTTACATTTTTTGAGCAGCTATTCAGCTGTGAATACTCTACCATTAATGTTTCATAGAAATGTGATTACAGGGGCTTACTATGTCAGCTGTAAGCCATTTTCAGGGTTCACGTCAATGTATGCTCTCCTGTTGTGGTGAGTTTCCAAAAGATCAATCAACGCTGACATTAAAACTATCAAAATGTAAAATTTATTCCCCCAAACCCATCCCCATTACACAACATACACCATAACATTAGCATTATAATATTGACAATTTTCAGTGACTTACTTGGCTTGCAGCTCATTCGCTTATTCACTGATCATTACCCCATATGTTGCTCTGAATTGCTGTGCATCCAGAATGTCTCTCAGGAAAACCACGATGGATGGGACACCAATCTACTGCAGTTGTCTCAGTGCTAACATAACATGGCTGTATTGAGACCTCATACCTTATTCGAAATCAAAGCTAACTACTAGGCAGGGTCTTCATTTAAGATCTGTCCTCTGGTAAGCTGGTAATCTAGGGAACCATTTTTCAAGATTTAAATGCTATGTTCGCAGCACGCTAAACATCATGATGTACACCTTATTAGGACTCGCTTATTTCTGCAGTTATCTGTTCAGCCAATCACGTGGCATCGGCACAATCATTCAGATACAGGACAAGGGCTCTAGTTAATGTTCACCTCAAACATGGGATTGAGGAAGAATGGGAATGGATGTTGGTGCAAGTTAGAGTGTACACAGGATGGTATGAAAAACAAACCTTCCACATGGACATGGTGGCCAGAGGAGACTGGACAGACTGGGTCAAGTTAACAAGAAGGATAGAGTAACTTGAATATCCACACTTTACAACCGTGTTGAGCAGAAAGGCATCTCAGAACACACAACACGACACATGAAAACCTTGAAGCAGACGGAGTACAACAGCAGAAAACTACATTTGGTTCCACTCTTTTCAACCAAGAACAGCAATCTGAAGCTACAATTGGCAGAGGATCACTCAAACTTTTGAAAAAGAAAAAAAAAAGACCAGGCGATATTTTTTAGCCCTTGCGTTTGGGTTAATCTGTGCCCATTTGTACTCACCTGAGTGAATGAAAGGAAAAAGAGTCATGGCTTATGTGATAAAAAGTTCTAAAATAACCAATAAGTGCCTGAAATGGCCAAGTGAATTTCTCTACAAGTCAAACATATCCTCAAACCTTTCAAATGTTCCTTTAGGGATAATGAGCCCAATTTGAACTATAGCATGTTCATGCATGTATATCTGTTTTAACATAATGCATTTTGGGGTCAAAGAATCACGTAGCCCAAAATTCCGAATGTCAAATAAAATACACACCGTAAAAATGTCTGTAAAGTTTATTCAGTATATAAACAATTATATACAGCCAAGCCTCTATAGACCAAGTGCAGTTTTCATGTGCCATAGCTATCGTTTAAAAAATCCTAAACACAATGATAGTTATTCCATTATCCAGCAAAGACAGAGCAGCAGGAATTTCATGAACTCCACTTCACCGTGAACGTCTCTGATATCAGCACGTCCAGATTCGACACCGTAAGAACCTACAAATATACAAAATCACGCATTGATATACCATAGATAAGCAAGTTTATCCACTGTACCACAATAAAATGTCAAAATTATATGAGCGGTACTGTAGTACAAATGTGAATTAGCCCCTCAGCGCACACTCATGTCTTCCAATAGATGCTTTACCTTGGTGTCCGAGGTGTAAGAGAAATCCTTCACTTGTTTCCCATTGGCCCACACTCCTGTAGGAGACGTTGGGACTCCAAACACACGCACCTCTCCCACAACTAAACCATCCAGAGCTCCATTCAGTTTTACTGGCTCACCCACCAGCTGGGACTAGAGAGCAGTTAAAGTCGTAAACCATAAAAGTTATTGCTCCTATTAGCAACAACAAAGAATAACGACATGTAATTGTCATTAAAACAATGAATTGGTCTAGTTCCAGCAAACATAATGACACGAGAACAAGAACAAGCGTTCCTTTCATTTTGCTGTTTCCATTTGTTGTTCTAATTAAATTAACTGGATTTCCTTGATGTTCAAGCTACTTACACACCGTCAGACCTTTTTCAGGCAAAAGTGTGCGTGTGCGTGTGTGTGTGTGGGGGGGGGGGTTGTTCCTGCTTTTTTTTTTTTTTTTAAACATTTCCGAACAAAAAAAAGGAAAAGGTAGCCAATGTCTATGTATAAAGCATGGACAACCCTCTTTCTGCTACCCCTTTATTGTGCGGACCTGTTTTGTCGAAGGTAGTTTATGATACCTGACATAATTATACCTGCCATGTGAAGAAGACTGGGCAATAATTATAGCAGTTATGACAATATGGTGACACAATATTACAGCTGAGAGGATCCGAAAAACTGTTCAGAGGATATGAAAGAGGTTGGAGGCGGTTATTAATGCCGAGCATACAGTTTATTCGACAAAATGTCCGTACTAAATGTTTATATTAAAAGCGAGAACAGAGGTTTTCTTTAATTATTAATATCTTCACATAGTTTTACCACGTTTTAGCTGTTAAAAAGTGTATGTTTAGCTGTTATAAATAAAACTTTGTTTTTTATTTTGTCCTAATGGTGTGCAAACCTTTGCACTTAACTGTACATAGACATATGATAGATCCAAAACTATAAGCAAATTACACTTTAATTATATTATATGGAATTGCTCATATTATATAACTGTAAAACTGTTCTTTGGACTCATGTTTACCAGCACATCACTGAACATAGTATAGTTTAATGTTGTTATATGTATAAAAAATAATAAATATAATAAATAAGTTATGAAAAAAAAAAAGTATTGATATTTACTAGGTCTATCGACCCATTCGTCATAACTAATCATTGTTTTTTTGGGGGTTTTTTTTTTTTGGTTGTTATTCATGATATTGCTGGTTAAATTTATTATTAATAAACCTGCTGTACAAATGTACACTGAAAATACTTGAAGCTTTGAAGAGTTTGATTAGTACAGTACAATACATCATATAGAGCAACAATTTCAACTGGATTCTAATGAATTTGAATTAAAACAGGAGGAGAAGGTTTGACAGCTACGGAAATTAAAAATACCGCTCTGACCCCCTTAAAGAGCCAAACTACAACAGTACTGTACAAATGTAAATAATGTGCCGCTGACCATCTACAGGTTTCTGGTTGAGATTCGCTCAACAGTGGCTTCCTGGAAATTCAGTAACTTGAACTCACAACCCTCTTCTATCCCCAAACTCCCGATTCTGTTAAATAACGTCCTACCTGTCCTGCCCTGAAGGTGACATATGAGTAATTTCCTTGCTCAAATGTGTCTAGGCTATCCCCGTCATCCCAGAACAGCTCTCCTTTGGCACAGCCCTGGGAGCAGAGCGCCACCGTCAGGTGAAAGGGGTTTCTGCGTGAGGCTGTGGTCGTCAACGCAGGTACCTGATTAAACATTCAAATAAAGAAGACCACATATGAAGGAACTGCATGTAATGTTAAGAGCTCATGTGTTGTTGGGTTTTTTTGCATGTGTGGTACCTGCTGTGGAATAATATGACCCCCTCTCACATGGACATTGATGGTATCTAGTGGAGCTGGAAGGAGCAGGTACTGGCCTTTGCTGCTGTAAGGCTGCCCCTGCAGTATAGCACAGGATGAGATGAGGCCATAACCGATCCGACTGTGGATCACAATCGTGATGCATGATGTATAAGAATGGGGTTTACATTGTGCAGGCTGTACCACATGGCAGGGGGGAGATAGGCTGCCAAATCCACAACTCCCTGCTCTAGGACTGGACTGATGAGGAGAGAACTCCCCCATAGGAACTGCCTATCTATGTTCAGAGAGTTTGGATCAGATGGGAACCTGGGAAGACGTAAAAAGACAGAGAGAAGAAAGAAATCCTGGTCTGCTCATTTTGTAAGTCCGATTCAACATTCAACAGCAAATAAGTCATGTTGATGTAACATTGCACTGCAATTCGTCGACTGATGTAGGACTGATGTGAACTTCATACTCCATAAAGAGCGGTCTTGCAACAGTGCTGGCTGAGGTGTGTGCCTGGTGGAAAAGTGTGTAGAGGAAGGGCAGAAGAGAGTATCTGAGCATCATCGCATTCCTCATGGCTGCCTGGGCCTGCGGTCCAAATACATAAGGCTCCTGGGGCTAGGATACACACAAACATAAAACAATGAGTATATATACAGTATGGAGATGGAATATCATGGAATGGGAGGGCTGAAGAATTCCATTATGGTTGAGCCTGATAGCACAGGGTTTAATGATAGAGCCAGAACGATTACACACCCTGAGTAAAAAGACAGATAGGCAACACTGTTGATGACTGCTCCTTTTTATTTCATAAATACAAAGGCTTTGCGAATTCAAAATGCACAAAACCGCTCTGTATTTTGTCCATTAATGTGTTGTAACTTTGACCGGACAGTGCGTCCTTAGTTTATTTACTTCAGTGTTCTCCAAAGATCAGTGATTGAGACAGCACATGCCTACTATGCGCACTACTGTATTTCACATGCACCATCACAGTCGCCAATGATGCTGAAGTGTCACTGAAGCAGGAGGAAACTAACCCCTAGGCCTCTGTTTTAGGCCCATGTTGTGGGTATATATATAAAATTGGGGGGAGAGGTTGTCTGTTGACATGAATAATCCAATGATGTGAAGGAGTGTGTGTGTGTGGGGGGGGGGTAATAATAGTGAAAATACAAGGAAGAACACCACTAAGGTCCATAAAAGTGCTCCCCAAGTACTGTACACATGACAAGCATCATAATGACCAACATAAATAGGTAAGTACATTAAATACTAATGTAAATGAATATGTAAATACAATTGTAAATGTCATTTCCCTTATGTGTGTTCACACCATACTCCCAGTCAGAAACACCAAGCTTCTTAATGAGCTCTAATTTCTGGCCAATACTAAGATTGACACGCTTACTTTTATCACTAGACTTATTTTTGGGTGCTACAATGATGGCACTGGGCAGAAAAACAGTGAAAAACACCAAAAAATCAGTATAGCTTCACAACGACCACAGCTCAACCGACGCTTATAAATAACTAAAAGCATGCATGCCACCGCCACCTAGCAGCCAATTGCTGAACTACAGGACTCAGATTGCCACATCTGGGATTTTTAAACTTTCGTACGGACGTTCTGGCTAATGGATTATGTATTCAGACCAGCAGATATTGCCCGTTGCATCCGATATCCATTAATGCGGTGTCCGTAGATGAGAGGATCAACTGTTTTATATATATATATATATATATATCTCAAAAAATTAGCATATCATGAAAAGGTTCTCTAAACGAGCTATTAACCTAATCATCTGAATCAACTAATAAACTCTAAACACCTGCAAAAGA
>JAQLOM010159667.1:0-12489 GCA_030068315.1 Chrysichthys thysi
TGTAAAACTTTGTAGAAAAGCCCCACCCGAATAAGGCTGTAGCAGTGCGAGCGATGAATCTGTTTAATGACGATGCATTGTCGCATTTCTGCCAAATCCTCAAAATGAGGCAAAAGCAGCGATCGTTGGATAGTTTCCCTGTTAAAGTCACACGAAAAGAAAAAGATCCCAGTGAGCGACAGACTGCAGTGATTCTGTAAGTTGTAGTGAAAGTCATCCTACACAATAACTCCTGCTCTCCCCGCTCTCGTATCCCTCACACCAGCCGTGAGTCTTTTTAAAAGTAAAGTGCAGCTTATTTTGTTTTATGTAGTTTTACATAAATATTTGTGGGTTGTGAAACGAATTATCCGAGTTTCCATTATTTCTTATGGGGAAATTCGCTTTGGATTACAAGCACGTTTCCGGAATGAATTATGCTCGCGATCCAAGGTTCCACTGTAATCTCTAGTTTTCATGGAAAGCGAAAAAAACGATCCTCAGAACGTCCTTGCGCAGGAAGTCTAAGGGCGGATGTTATCCGTTATGCCTTCTGATCATGCATTGCTGCTACTAAATGTTTAGGAATGATTATACTGGGATAACTGGGACTACCTTTACAGTGGTGGAAAGTTGCATAACATTACATACATTTTGGAAGCCTTTCTTGTCTGGGGTAAGTCTACACACACTACAGATCCCAAACATGGAGGATTCCTTTGTTTGGGCATTCGACCCAAAGAGTCTCGGTTTAAAATGTACACCAGGGTTAGAAATCTCCCCGTTGCTGTAATGAAAATAAACGATTACCTTAGCCGGTTTCGGTTGGCTGTGCTCAGAAACAGGAGTAGCCCCGCTGGAGCCTGCTGAAAGAGGATGATGTTTATGAAGCAACATCAAACCCATGACACTAGGAGGAGCTAGAGAATTTCATAGAAACATGTCCTTACAGAAAGCTTCACCAAATCAACCAGTACCACCTTTTCCTTGTTAAATGACAGCATGTTTCGGTTTTATTAACCCAGCACGTCTGTTTATTATTAGGTTCAGGATATGTCGAGTGGCCGTCTTATTCCGTGCGCTGTGATTAAGTCATTACGGTAGGATTTGACTGTTCGCAAAAACCTTTTGTTCAAACAGCCTCGAATGGACATTAGGAATCTTTTGCGACCCCAACCTTGACACCCCTTCATTCTGACGTCAGTACCATACAGGACCATGCAAAAGTCTTGAGCCAGGCCTCCTCTCATCACATTTTGCTTCCAAAGAGCCGGACTTTCTCGTGATTATTAATGTAGCCTGGAGGAACAGTTATCCAGGCTTCCTGTTAACTAGCTAGATCACTTTTCAACACTGTCCATCATGGATCGACCTCCCCAAAGCCTGGACCTCAACATTACTGAAGCGCTATGGTGATCTTTTATCATCATCATTATTATTTTACTTAACTGGATTTATATTGAGTCTTATGTTAAAATTTGTACTTATTTATGTTTTTACTTATTTACTTAATTATTTTTAATGAGTTGCCTTGGTTTGTATTTTGTGTAAAGCACTTTGGTCAGCTACGGTTGTTTGAAAAGTGCTATACAAAAAGTTTTGATCGGTTGATTGATGGGATCACCTTGACCGAGAATGGAACCAAAGGCAGGCAACAACGTCCAAAGAGCAGCTTGGGAACGTCCTCCAGTTAATGACACAATACCGTTGAAATCACATAAATGATCATGTCCAAAATCCCACACCTTTAAGAAGTCTGGAGAACTATTCCTTAAAAGAAGACTATGTGAAGAGATTACAAGAAAGCTTGCTGAAGACAGTTCAGGCTGTGGTGAAGAATAACAGTGGTTACAATCTCTCTGTTTTCTATTTAGTTTGCATAAGCTACAATAAATAGCTGTACCTATAGTCTCATTTTCCTGGCAAAATCTAAAGACATGACTAAGGGGAGGGGAGTCTCAATTTAAAAAAAAAAAAAAAAAAAAAAAAAAAAAGACCCAAGATAACATCCGAGCCAAAAGATCCCCGTCCATCACTGTTCCAATTCGAAATGTCACTTTTTAGCCATTTCATCCACAGCGACACTAAACACTCTCATGACTTCTGCTTGTCTGCAAACTTTATATTGTCATCAAAACGCTGACCTTGCGTTCAAAGTATTTACTAAATCTAGAAAACAGCCAAACGAAGCTTTCGGTCGGTTGGAAGGCTACATGAAAGGTCTTCCTGATGGTCTAGACTAGTACACAAGGTAACAATTTGCGACACAATGCGAGTTTGTTTAGAGGAGTCACACGGACGGGGAAAGGCGTCCTTTGTGTTTTTCTGAAGTACGCTAATGGAGCGTGTCAAATAGTGATGAGAAGAAGGGAAAAAAAAAAAAAAAGAGAGAGAGAGAAAGACTAAAATAAAACACGCGACCTTAAATAAATATTGCTCGTCTGAACGTGACTTAGTAGCATTTCCACAGGTTAGTATACAAAACATCTCTGATGTTTCTAATGTTAATTTGGAAAAATGAATGGATGATTTCTTATTGATGTTGTAGAGGTCCCAAAACTGTAAAGAAGTCAACAGGTGTGTTAAACACGTCGTTTGGTCACAGAGTAGGACGTCCCTGGTAACCCGATTCCAGCCGCACGGTAGAGAAATTTCCCCGCGCGATAACATTAGGCACCTTACAGCGCTGTGGTTATCATGTGGCAGGATTCAGGTTACGAGAGATTTCAAACGCCATGATCCGGTTATGTGTTTGTGGTTTTTCTGCTGCCATTTTGGGAAATTTCTGTGACCCGAATCCTGCTCTTTATTTCACACTCACATATAGCCGAACCTTCTCCCACAGCGCTACTGAATTCTTGATTCTGATTGGTCAGAGAATTGTCAGATTTGTCGTTTACCAGAGACTCGGACCATAATCCCAGTTGTAATGCAAATCACAGGTGTACACTGATAACGTGCTCATTTTAATATGTTGTTTCTATAACAGTTACATCCCACTTGGAGGGATGAAGTTAAAAAGAAAGAAAGAATTTTGAAAGTTGACTAATCTCATCACCTTTAACAAAAAAACAACGAACAAAAGAAAAAAAAAAAAGACACAATCGCTGATCTAGTGAAGCTTTCCGTACGGAGACGTAGAACATTTATGGAAGGAGTCTCCGGTGTCAGTAATTTTCCCCACACACTGGACGCTCTTCAAGATTTTGGGAGGACCAATAATTAATACTTAAAGGAACTAACTAGGGTTCACAATATTAGAAGGAACTATAAGTAGATAAAACGTTCAGTGCATCAAACTCTAGTAAATACAAATAAACAAAAACAAAAGCAAGAAGTGTAAAGTGGCTCACTGTTATCAGTGCTTGAAGCTTTCCTGCTGTCAGGCTCCGGAGTGGAGGTCTACACACACACACACACACACACACACACACACGAAGAAACAAATCATGGTGCCCTCTACAGGCAAAACAATTAGTAATCATCACAATTGTCAGCTCATACCACATCCAGCAGGAACGGAGGGACATTTTCCTTCTGCTTCAGGTTATAAGCACGTGTCTCCACGTCTACTTCACTCTGGCCCTGATTGGGGGGGGGGGGGGTAAAAATAACTCAATAAATAAAAACAGGTCACTATGCTGCTTAATTAATACAAGGAGCCGGGAAGAACCACAACACGGCGCCTAGCCTGAGCACAGGAAGTGGCCCGGACTAATCAGACTAAATGATTACAGAGAGTTGATGAAGGAGGACACTCACACAAGGGGACGAGGACGTGTCTAGTTTAGACACAGCCGCCTGATAGAGGGCCATTCTCTCCCTGAGGGGCGTGGTCTCCACCATGGTCTCAAACACTCCTGAGTGAGAGAGCGAGACACAAGGTCAGATTAGGACTAGGAAACAGGCATTTCCACAGCAAGCTCGAGATCACTTAGTCAGCTGACAGCTCTTTCCTTTGCTCTCTTGAGCCTGACTCATGGACAGCACTTGCCAAAAGAAAACAAGTCAACAGTTCTTGGTGGGGGGTCCCCCCCCCCCATACCTTTGTCTCCGAATTCCATTTTGTCAGGGCCGCTTCCTGATGTTTGTTCTGACTCTCCAGAAACCTGCACAGACAAAACACTAGATTAGCGACGATTTAATCAGGAAGAGGACACGCAGCACATACACGCGAAAAAATTTTTTTTCGACCACAGCATCTCGGACAATATTTCTGGTTTCACGGTTTACGTGGACGTTCTTGTTCTAGCTCGTATGGCACGTGCAGCACTTTACTTGATTTGTTTTGCGGTTTCCTTTTGAGATCTTTGTCATTTATGGAAGGAGTCTCCAGTGTCAGTGCTTTGTACGATTTGGCGGCAAGGCTTTAACTTTAACCTTTTTTTTTTAGGCTTATGGACAGAGTTTGAGGTTTGTTTGGGAATATTCCAGGCCTCTGGACCTTTTTGGTTCCATTAACTTCAAGGAATGGGGAGGCTGGTGCTTCACAACATTAAATGCAACTAGAAATGGATATAAAAAATAAAAAAAAATTTCAAACGACGCGACCCATTATTAATGAATATGAATATGAATCTCTCTCTCTCTCTCTCTCTCTCACATATATATATATATATTCTTTTCACGTTTGAAACGGAAATGCCGTATGACCACAGAACATATTATACATGCGTATGACTGGAAACAGCGTAACTAACGCTTACATTTTAACTAATCACTTTGTTTTAATATCGTCTTTACGAATTGTTATTTTACTGATATTGAAAAGAAGTAAACACCTATTTGGTAAGTAATCATTTAAGAAAACTTTGATCTAAATATATACAATTCTTTTCACGTTTGAAACGGAAAATGACGTACGACCGCTATTTGTTGAAAAATAAAATTGGGAATTTTTGGTAACTTATTTTATAAATACTGCACTTTATTTTTTTTTTCCCCTTGCACTCAGTGAGCGAAGCCACTGGGGAATCAGCTAGTAAAGAATAAATATGAATGAAGAATAAATTCTTCACATCAGGCCGCAGCACACCAACTCAATCGTTTTTCTAGAACCGCACCCCCACCGAGTGTTTTATTCAATACGTTATGAACAGAATATAATTTCCACTTGTATTTCCCTCTGTCTCACAATGTCCTAAAAGTGATTATATATTAAAACAACAACAACAGTTGACAGTTGAGTCGAGTGCTGTGCTGTGCAGCCTTTAATAATCCCCTAATGAGCTCAGGATAACGGATACACTGGCCCACACCACCGTCTGGCCGCTCTACACACACACACACACACACACACACACACTCAATCATCTCCACGATAAACCCAGTCTGCTTCTCCACCTGGACCTGTTGGGTGAACACCAGACATCGCACAGCTGCACAAACCCTGGGCTTAGTCTGCTCTGCGCTAAAGGTCACATGAGCGTGGATAAATAATAAACAGCGGGATAACGACTACCATCCAAGATCGACGGCTGGTTCTGGTTCATGTGAACAAAGCTCCACTGCTAGCTCACGTTCAAAGGTTTTCAGAAAGATGACTGGCTGTAGTTCATCATCAGGGCTTCCTACTTGTGTTTTACTGAGAGACACACTCAGTCAATCCCACTTTACTACCGCTGGAAAGCAGCCCTGCATGGGGCGAAGACCTTCAGAGCGCTGCGTCAACAGTACTGAAATACATGTCAAATAAATGAGGAAAAAACTCTTAACAGGAAAGTGCTAATGTACAATAATAATAAATTGAAATCCCTTATTAAAAAAAAAAAAAAAAAAAAAACCCACAACAGCCTTTCCCCCCCATAAGTCATAAAATCATACAAAAAGATACATGTTAAAAAAAAAAAAAAAAAACTACTTTTTTTTTGCTGCAATGACATGCTATATATTTATACAACATTTATTTAATATATTAAATGGTTTGTGTGCACATGTAAAAACGTATCTTTTTTTGAATAAAGAATATTTTAAATCATTTTTTACATTTATATTTATATATTTTTTTTTAATTTTTTATTTACTCTCGTGTAGCTTTGTCATTTTTAAATGTTGGGTTTTTTTTTTGTTTTGTTTTATTTTTTAAATACACTTTATAGTATTTCAACGTAAATAGTGCAAAGTTTCAACTTGGATGAGTTTCGCCCTCGTCTTTGGCACAGAAAACAGGAGTGGTCCTTTTTCTGCATTAAAAATAAATAGAAACAGAAACCCGAACTATGCCTCAACCAGCAACAATTTCAAAGAGGAATTAAGTCACGTCACCTATTTTCATATTAGACCTTTCTAGAGGCGATCTTCACTCATTTAACATAAAAAAAAGAGAATAAAAGTAGAGTCTTGAACGTAGACTCCACGGTCTTCTACTCACCAGACGAGGAAAAGCCACAAAGCAGTTTGGACACAGATTTCTGAGAACGTCTAAAAGAAGTGTTTTAAACACGGTCACTCCTAACCGTCCTGGAGTCTTGCATCTCGTATCTCACCTACTAAGCGAAGCTCCAGCCTGGTTCCTGATTCTCCTGGTTTTGTGACGGAGCTCTGTGTGTGTGAGCTCTGTGTGTGTGAGCCCCAAATCAGAGACGGGGGGCTTGCCTAGGTTTTGTTAGCTGGAGTGAGAGTGGAGGAGGAGGAGGAGGAGGGGAGAGGAGCTGAGCAGCTGGTGAAGCTTTCAGAGAGGGGGTTCAAACCAGTGCTGTTCCTCAGTGGAGAGGCGTGAGGTGGGAGACTCCAGACTGAGCTTGTGACACCGGGAGAGCAGGAGGCAAACGCAGCACAAAGAGCACGAAGCAAGCGGGGGATCAGAGAAGACAAAGAGCTCTTACACTAATCCAAAGTACAAAAGAGCCCGAGGATCTGAGATGGGCCTGACGCGGCTGTGTTCCAGAAAGAAAAGAAAAGAAAGAAACACAAGTGGCCTTCTGCTGTCTAACGTCACTGTACGAAAAAAGACTTGCGTTTAAGGTTTAGTTTTATTGTTAAAGTTACATTTTCACGTCGTCATTGAAGAACTCGATCCCGAACGTTCAAGAAAAAACTCATTCATGAAGCGACACACCCATTATACTCCTCGTCCGACCCCCCCGCCATTTGCCACACCCACGAGTCAAGCAGTAACATATGGCTGAAATTTAATCAGACGTTTAATCAGACGCAAAGCCCTTTTCGAATGCCCTCCGCCTTCAGCCACTCAATTCATGACATGTGATGCACTGCAGAATCTCACAAGTGTATACAAACGGGTTCAGCGGGTCCAGTACCACTGCGAACGCTCGGATTTTTATCAAAACAGACTGTTCATCATCATCATCCCCCACATACACACAAAAAAAATTCTTCATCATTAATAAAAATCAAAAAATGAGTAAAAGCAGGATCAACGGACTGGAGAAATGAAC
Organism: Chrysichthys thysi; assembly: GCA_030068315.1. Taxonomy (NCBI): domain Eukaryota; kingdom Metazoa; phylum Chordata; class Actinopteri; order Siluriformes; family Claroteidae; genus Chrysichthys; species Chrysichthys thysi. Next base: position 7,377 of record JAQLOM010159667.1, read on the forward strand.
CGGAAACAGGAAACCCCCTTCCCTGGTATAACTGGCATTTTCTACTGTATACAGCAAGATTTCATTCCAGTTCTGCCGGACATGACAGAAAAACATGACTGGAAATTTAAAGGATTGTTCATGTACAGCAGGAAACGGGTTCTCTCTCCGATCATCGGCGTCATTCACGTCAATGCGTGCATCATCAGCTGAGCTAAAACTCACTGGCTGCATGTAAACACGAGCCTCATTGCACCGGCGTCCCTTTACGCCGCTGACCTCGGTCCGTGCTAACATCAGCGCAGAAATGATCCCTCTCGTTCGCCTCCTTCTGTCCTTGTACCAATATTTCCAAATATTATGGTCAGTGTGTGTGCTCTTCTCCGTTTTGATGACGACCGGACCGATACGGAATAAATTAGGTTTAATTTTGTTTCACTACGGCATGTAGCCGCTAGGCTACGTAATGATATGTCATTCGATGTTAAATCATGGTACAAATTCATGATGATTTAAATCGAGGAAATAATTTAAAAAAAAAAGCGAACTGCGATTGTTATCGGGCTGTGTGATCTCTTACTTTTCGCTAGCTATAACTGTGTTCTTTAGACAGCAGAAGGCACAATAACGGAGCGACACAGCTTTAATGCGGTCTAAACACACACAAGAGATTAAAAATGGGAAAGAGCTGTTGTGCGACTGACTGCAGATAGATTCAACAAGAAACCAGCGTTATCTTTTTACAGTCTGCTGAAAGTTTAAAAAAAAAAAAAAAAGAAGCAAACAGTGGCAGGTGTTTTATGTTTAAGCCTTCACAAAGGTTAACAAACGGATATTAAGGAAAACCCCATTTGTTATTAACTTTAATTTTAATAAAAAGGAATTCTTTAGTTAATAGATTAATGTAATTTACTCCAACGTTTACAAATGTTTGGAAATAATTATTGATGCTTAAGAAAGTGAATGTTTTTTTTTTTTCCTTTTAACTTAAAAGGATTATTTTAGCTGATTTATTAAAAACAGGATTTTTTTTCCAGCAATAAAATTTAGCATTTTAACTTTTCTCCCCCCCCCAGAGAGATCATAACCCGATCATGAATTGGCTGAATTGTTACATGCCCAGCTAACTAGCAAGGTTTTAGACGGATCTGTTGTTTTTATTATAGTTTTTCTTAAACTGCCCACCTAGGCAACACAATCTTCACAAGCAATTTTAGAAAGGAGCCCAAATAAACACATTTCTACATTGTCCGTCAGTGCATATTAATGTAGATTAGATAAAGTACATAACACATAACTCAAACTTCAACATGTGTGGTGGTGGTTTTTTTTTTTTTTTACCCATAACCCTACCAATGTGTTTTCCATCCATGGAGACCACCAAACATGACAACTGACATACAACCAACATCCTGAAAACATGATGCAAACGTGATATTTACAGCGTTTTCAGTTTCAAATCAGGATTTCAGTCGACTCGTACAAGCCTCCCACAAGCACACGCAAGCGATTTATACTCCGAACCTCACCACTGACAGCAAACGAGTACACTCTGCTCTAATCTCTCCACCTCCCTCATGATCTTCCCTTGAGCTAGCAGATAGAGAGCGAAGGAAGGGGGAAAAAAACCCCAAAACGAAACAAAAACCACACACACCAGGCTTTGAGAAGACCCTTGTGAGCGTGTGTTGTGCTCATATGAAGCCTGATCCCATGACAGCGCCCCAGGGAACAACACTGCACCCAGATCCTCTGCTCATGTGACCTCCAGGCTGCGTCATCACCCTGTAAAAGCGGAATGTGTTCTCTCGGGACGTCCATATGGGGAGGATCAAGTCTCCGGACCTCACAGTAACATATGCGAAGGGCCCAAAGGAACATGTGCTGATAAGCAAATTGATCTTTCTTTAATAGGCAACGAACCCAGGCGTGTACAAACTGAATCAGGAGGTCAATTCTAATAGATTCAATTTCCTGTTATTAACGTGTATATAATCACGTGGCAGAGTATTTTGTTGAGTATAAGGTTTCAAGCGAGCTTTGTGACAGAATGCTAAGAGTTAGGCATGCAACTGAATTCAAGTGCATTTACGCAAATACGAGACACACGATTTATTTTTTTCTCTCTCTGAGGAACCTCGCCAGGGCATCTGTTTCAGACTAGAGGCGTGGATTAGGTGTGCGAGTGCGGGGCCTGATACGAAGCTTGAAAGAGAAAGGAATTTAAAAAGCACATTTGTTAAGAAACGTACAATGTTCACTCGTGGTGTACATTTGCCATCCAGGTTGTTTCGATTTTGCCAAAACAGAACCAACGTAGGGGGCTCCAAACTAATCCAATGGTTTATATTGATTTATTTATTTATTTCTATATCTTCCAGTTTAACCCCAACTCCAGATAAAGCTATATAGAGCACTAAACTAAAACTGATCCCGATCCTGATACGGGCGTCGTGTTACACCCTCACGCGAAGTCCGTGCATTCCTGATAGAATCTCATCACCGTGTGAGACACGTACACACTTACGTATGTGCATTCTAAAGCTGTGTACTGCCAGCATTTATTATAACAGTCATGTGACAAGATGGGACTTTTATTTATCTATTTATTTATTTTAAGGCTGTTATTACGTTTTGAAAGGAAATCCTAAAAGCACTCACCTTGCTCTCGAACATCATCTTGAGGCTGCTGAGAGGCACGTTGGGCTTGTCCGGGTCCTCTCCATCCCTCTGTGGCGTCTTCTCCATGTCCGTGAGCCTCGAGGTGAAGTTCGCCTCGGCAGACCTGGTAGATCTCGGTAGAGTGGAGGCTGACGGAGTGCGTGAGGTTTGTTCAGAGGAGACGGGTTGTTCAAACTCCCAGCGCTTTTTCAGTGCACTCAGGGTGCCGGGGTGCAGGGACACACCTTCCACAACCTGGAAGAAGATCGCACGCGTGAGGGTTTGATCAGATTCATCAAATTACTCAAGAAAAAAAAAAATGTAAAAAAAAAAAAAAAAAATGTGCAAAGAAAATTCACATATTTACACAAAGGTCAAAACGAATCTGGAAACATGAAACGTAAAAAAAAAAAAAAAAGAAAGAAAGAAAAAATAAAAAATCACCACAAGCATCAACGAAGATTTTTCTTCTCTTAAACGCAATGCCACAAAGTCAAACAAACAGCCGGACAGAAAGCAGATGTTTTGCTCGGAAACTCTCCTCTCCAGTCAGCACAGGAAAGTTGAAAAAGAAAAACCTCCAGAGCGTTTAATGTACACCTAACGCGAGGTAGTGTCACAACGTCAGTTAGTCTTTTGTTAGTTTGATAGAAAAGAATGTCTCAATAAAAGCTGTAAAAAAAAAAAAAAAAAAAACCTGGCGAGTTTTAGGAGCAGCTCCTGCAGACCGTGTAGGTGGAAACAGAAGAAGCTGTTCCAGATGGGAAGTGTTGGGAAATCCCAGCATGAAGGGAGTGATCCCACCCCCCAATGACGAGCGAGCGAGAAGAACCAGAGAAAAATGTCAAGGAGGCGAAAGAAAGAAGTCTGTAAAAAAAAAAAAAAAAAAATGGGGGGGAGGGGGCGTTACAAAGCTGAGAAAGAACCAGGAAATAGAAAAGGTGGAAGGCTTTCACCGAACGGGGGATTGCCAAGTATGCATCGTCTCTCTTGATCTTACAATCTCAAAATTCCATCACAAACCTGGATAAAAAACCGACATGCTTTTAAACCTGTTGAAAAACAACCCACACTCCAGTGAGCTTTACAGCTTTGAAGCGAAGATAATTGGAGTATATTTATATATATATAAAAAAAAAAAAAAAAAAAAAAAAAAAAAAACACTTATAGGTCAATGCTAACTCGCTTTCTTTCGTTTTTCTCTTTTGCTTAACTTTCTTCGTGTAGATTGAAAACAGAAGGCTACACAATCCTCGACTGAGTTGAATTCTTGCCTCACGACATCATCTCATACCACTGCCGTGTGCACGATCGCCCTAATGGCGGTCCGGCAGTCCCCTCAGGTCAAAAGTTGCAAACAACACGGCTGAATGAAAAGTCACCATCCGGAAATCCTCTTCCAGCCTTTTTAGAAATATTCTCTGATTACCTTTTCATCTCTCCGCTTCAAGCAGACGGCAGGTCTTTAATAATGTCTTTAACGCCGTTTCCTTTCTGCATTACCGCTACATGTGTTTACGGTTTCCTGGCCCGACAGGCTGAACACCAGCTCACTTAACGACCGGAGCTAAGACAAGACACAGGACACGGTGTGAACCTGCAGATTAATGAGCGTAAACACGGATTAACGCGACTGGCCACTAACTGCAGCGGAGGGACTGGGGGGGGGGGGGTCTGTGCAGCTCTGCTTACGTCTGTCCCTGTGCGTGTGCAAGAATTAAGGATGAAATGCAAAGCCTTTATCTGTATCTGTTTAGTGCTCAGTATTCGTCCTTTCACATTCAGACGTGAACAGAAAGTGGGTGTGCTCTGTATGGGAAGTTGATGTTTGTTTGTTGTTGTTTTTTTTTTTGAAGAATTATTCCCTGGAAACACTAGAAAACAGAGCTGCTGGACAGAGAAGACCTTTTCCATTCACAAATTCTGACTCCAAACATAACTTTTGTGGGTAGTGGAACTTTCTGCAAAGCTGCCAACTTTGTCTAATATTAAGCCCCCTCCAAGAGATCAGCAACCTGTCGACTTTGTACCCCGCCTCATGTTCGGAGTCAGCTGGGATTGGCTCCAGCTCACCCACCACCAAGTGGAATAAAAAAAAAAAACTGGATTTATGGATTTACCGTATTTTCCGGACTATAAGCCACTACTTTTTTCCCATGCTTTGGACCCTGCGGCTTATATACCGATGCGGCTTTTCTATGGACTTTTCCCCCATTAAATACCATCAATAAATATTTGCATACTAATGTGTGAATACTGACCACATGCACAACCCTTCTAACAATACCATTACATAGTGATTTACAACCAGGCCCTATTAATTGCTAGATAATCACGATAAAGTAAGTGATAACCAGCTTTAAGCACCAGTTTTGCTACCATTGGGCAATATAGAAGAGGAAAGAGTTCATAAGTGAACTCTGCCTGGTTCAACCTCATGGAAGAACAGGCCCACACACTAATCACCCATACT
>JAQLOM010159694.1:0-12485 GCA_030068315.1 Chrysichthys thysi
ACGACTCGTTCTTCCCGAGTCACATTAAAGATTCGTTCAAAATGAACGAATCGTTCAAGAACGACCCATCACTAGTTTCTACATGTATGAGCAGTACATCAGTCCCTCTTTTCACTGGGATTATTTCAGATTATTTATATATTTTTAAACATTTCATATTATCATTCAGATGACCAAGAAAATCTACATGGTAGAAGTAGACCACATTTAAATTAAGACATATAAGTGTTTTTATGAGAGAGGTATTGAATAAAGGTCTTTTTCAAAACATTTTACAGTCTTAATTGGAATGGTAATAACTGGGTTGACCTTCTAATTGTCATTTTTACACTTTAATTAAATTGACATATGAAGTAACAGGACGGACAAGAGTAGCGGGGATGATGAGACACATTTTTCAGCACACTGTGCATATATGTATCTGATACGGTATGCGGCGCTGTCGTACCGACTCCCAACGCACCGGAGGCCAACCCCGGACCCAGAGACTACTTCCGGGTCACGGAATATAAGGTCGGAACTAACTAACCTTCAGACGCTGGCTCATGACTTCATTTTGGTTTCATGCTGTCGGCGCCTCTCCATTCCAGAGTTGGATTATTCTCTTGGTTATCTCGCTTCGTTATTTACTTTCTCGATTGTTTTGTTACAGTGTTTTATTTCCATAGTTTCGTGTATTCCTCCCCGCGCTCCTTTCGCCCTCTGCACTGAGTTCGTTCAATCTTTTCATTCCATAGTTTCGTGGTCTGATTTTCCCCTACGTGTTTTCCACTCGCCTCCATTCTACCACTTGGCCCGCCTCGGGTCTCCCTCACCCTCTTCCCATCTCCTCGGCTTTCGGACATCCTCTGCTCTCCTCGTCTCCCAGCCCCGCCTGTGCACCTCCGGCTGTTCCTGGCTCTCCCTAATCTCACGGCTGTGTGGATCTCTCCTAGGAATCCTCCCCTCAGGTTCTCGGAATCCTGCTCCTGCTCGTATCTTCACCCCAGGTACTCTCTACATTCGTCTAGTGTGCGGCGACGTTAATCGCAGTGTCGCGTTCGCGTGGTTTACTAGCCGTAACAACATGAGCAAGCCAGTTGACACCGCGGCCACCATCACGGAATTACAAAAGGTCATGACGCAGATGATGAGCACCATAGAACAGCAACAAGGCATGTTGACGGAACTCCAGAACCAACACACCCGGTTGGTCCAAGAGATCCAACAGTCTAAACAGCCAGCGAGCCGCCCCCCTTCGCGGCCTTCCACCACTTCGCACTCGACCTCGACAAGTAGCACCCCACAGACCTGCGTCACTGCGCTAGCTCCCCCACCGATATTCACAGGCGAACCAGATGGCACACTGGGCTTTGTGACTCAATGCACACTGGTTCTGTGTCTCCAAGCTGCCCAATTCCCCGACGAAGAGGCTAAGGTAACGTACATTATTACCCAGCTCGGCGGGCGTGCGCTGGATTGGACCATGGCCCTATTGGAGCAGAATGATCCAGACCTAGATTCGGCCGAAGAATTTCTCGCCACCATTAAATGCGTCTTCAGGGGAGGATCCTCCCAGAACAGAGCAGCCCGACGTCTGCTGACAATAAAACAGGGAACTCGATCAGTGCTGGATTATTCCATCGAGTTTCGTACCTTCACTACACAAAGCAGGTGGACGGATCTCTCACTTACACCCGCGTTCTACCATGGTCTTCGAGAAGCTATCAAAGATGAGTTGGCCCACCGCGCCTGGGATTAGAATTTGGATAAGCTAATCTCTCTCGCATGTGATATCGAAGAGCGTCAGAAGGAGCGAGACAGAGAGCGCGGATCTCGACGAGAGATGCCGCAGAGCACACGGCGCCGTCTTTCTCCTCCCCGCGAGACCACTAGAGTCCGAGAAGAGGATCCTGAACCAATGCAAATCGGTCGCTCTCGCCTCTCCCCTGAGGAACGAGCACGGAGATTCCGCAAAGGGAACTGCCTCTACTGTGGCCAGCCAGGACACTTAATCCGATTCTGTCCCACGCGCCGACCTCGTACAATGCCTTGGGGATGCCATCAACCCTCAGACTCTGAAACTACCCAGGTCGGACGAACCCAAATGGATGGATCCCTGGACCGATGTGAAGTACCCGTCACACTGTGGCTCCCAGAGCCCCATCATATAACAGCCCTAGTAGATTCGGGCTCGTCGGTCAACCTCATTGACAGCACCCTGGTCCGATCGCTTGAAATTCCTCATCTCCCCTGCCTCTCTCCTCGCCAGGTGACGGCCCTAGATGGTCGCCCTTTAGGTCGATCGGGTCACAGAACCCCTGATGTTCTTGGTACAGAACACGCACTAAGAGACCAATCCCTTTTACTTAATCGACACCCCTGCCGAACTGATTGTTCTAGGCTACCCCTGGCTCGTCTCTCATCAACCCTGTATTGACTGGGCCAAGGGCGTTATTACCGGATGGGGTAATCAGTGCCGAGAACACCTGCAGGCCCACAACGAGTGGCTCCTGGACCAGAGAACCCCCGCCAGGTGCCGCGCCTTAGACACTACATTTGACCTGACCTCTGTGCCCCAGGAGTACCACCATCTGTCGGAGGTATCCAGCAAGACTCGTGCCGCTACCCTGCCACCTCATCGCCCCTACGATCTTGCTATCGAGCTATTACCCGGCACCATCCCACCAAGAGGCAGACTTTACTCATTATCGAGTCCGGAGACAAGAGCTATGGAGAAATATATTACGGAAGCCCTGGACTAAGGCTTGATTCAACCCTCGTCATCCCCCGCGGCAGCACCTTTTTTTTGTCACTAAAAAGGCCAGCTCACTTCGCCCATGCATCGACTACCGGAAACTAAATCAGATTACGATTAAGAATCGCTACCTGTTACCCCTCATGGATACCGCATTCGAATGCCTTGCTGGAGCCAAGATCTTCACCAAACTCGATATCCGAAATACGTACCATCGAGTCCGCATCTGCCAAGGAGACGAATGGAAGACGGGCTTCATCACTCCAAGCGGTCACTACGAATACTGAGTAATGCCCTTCGGGTTATGTAACAGTCCCGCCACGTTCCAGGCGCTGGTCAATGATGTACTCCTCGAGTTCCTGGGTCGTTGCGCATTCGTCAACTTGGACGACATTCTGATCTTCTCCCCGGACCTTCCTACCCACCGTGAACAGGTTAGTAAGATACTCCATCGCCTTCTCAAAATTCATCTATATGTCAAATTAGAAAAGAGCGAATTCCACGTAGATCACACCACGTTCCTCGGGTTCATAGTTTCCTCTCAGGACATCTCGATGGACCCCTCCAGAATCACCACCATTACTGCCTGGGACACTCCCAAGACCGTGAAACAACTTCAATGCTTCCTCGGCTTTGCCAATTTTTTCCAACGATTTATCCGGCAGTATAGCACCGTAGCGGCTCCCCTGACATCCCTCTTACGGGGTAAGCCCACCTCACTTCATTGGACTCCTTCCGCCCTAAAAGCTTTTGAGACTTTGAAGAAACGATTCACCACAGCCCCCATTCTCCGTCATCCAAACCCCGCCATTCCATTCGTGGTAGAAGTGGACGCATCTAACACCGGAGCAGGAGCGGTGCTGTCCCAGTGGTCTGAGTCCGACCACCTCCTCCATCCGTGCGCCTTCTTCTCACACAAGTTTTCACCCACAGAGCAGCACTATGATGTAGGGGACCGGGAACTCCTAGCCATCAAGATGGCACTCGAAGAATGGCAACACTGGTTGGAGGGAACCGACCAACCGTTCCTGATCTGGACCGATCCTAAGAATCTTGAATACCTCCGGGAGGCTCGACGCCTGAATCCAAGACAGGCCTGATGGGCCTTATTCTTCACCCGTTTTAACTATACTCTGTCATATCGCCCGGGATCCAAGAACGGCAAGCCAGACGCCCTTTCTCGCTGCTTCTCTTCCACTGAAGTTCCCGCAGAGCCCGCCACCATTCTTCAGACCCACCGCATAGTAGGTCAGGTCCAGTGGACGCTCCTATCCGATATCCGTCAGACCCTCCTTACCGAATCACCTCCGGATAACACACCTCTGAATGTGACTTATGTACCTGAATCGCAACACGTTCCGGTCTTGAGGTGGGGACACGATCAGCGCCTGACGGGGCATCCAAGTCGACGCCGCATGCTCGAGCTCATACAACGACAGTTCTGGTGGCCGGAGATCCGTGAAGACGTCACATCCTATGTTCGTGCCTGCCCGGTTTGCACTATGCAAAAAGCCAAAAATCATCATCCCCAAGGGCTCCTACAGCCTCTTCCTATTCCCAAATGCCCATGGTCCCACCTCTCCTTAGATTTTATCTCTGGACTCCCTAGATCTCAGAATCTATCGATCATCATGGTAGTGGTGGACCGTTTGTCAAAAGCCGCTCGCTTCATCGGCCTCGCAGCATACCCCACAGCTCGTCAGACCGCCGATCTGATCCTTCGGGAGGTGGCGAGATACTATGGACCCCCTACGGACCTATTATCAGACCGGGGTCCACAATTCATAGCCAGATTCTGGAGGGACTTCTGGAAACAGTTGGGAGTGAGTGTTAGCCTCACATCCGGCTATCACCCCCAGACTAATGGGCAGACAGAGCGAACTAATCAAGAGCTTCTCAAATACCTGAGGTGTTTCTGCTCCCGCCGCCCCACTACGTGGGCCAGCTGTCTGTTTCTCGCAGAACTAGCTCACAACCTATTCCAGAGCTCCGCAACGGGTAAATCCCCCTTCGAGGTCACCACCGGCGTACCACCCTCCTGGTTCCCAGACGACTCTCCCCCGGTCCAGTTTGTTCAGTTAATGCCGCTATTCGTCACCTCAGAATGGTTTGGACCCAGGCTTGCGAAACTCTGTTACGGTCCAGCGAGGCTGCCAAACGCCGCGCCGATCGCCGACGAAGTCATCATTTTTCACCCTGGGGACTTGGTCTACGTATCCGCTAAGGGACTCCCCGGCACAACGGAGCACCCCAAACTGGGTGATCGGTTCGTAGGTCCCTTCAAGGTAGTCCGACGGGTCAACCCCGCTGCTTACCAGTTATCACTCCCCCGTTCTCTAAGTTGCAGCCCTGTTTTCCATGTGTCCATTCTACGCAAAGCTTACTCCTCCCCACTTCAGAGTCCGGCTTCGGGTCCGCCGCCGCCCCGGGATATCGATGGCTCACCCACCTACACAGTAAATAAACTGCTGGACGTGCGTCGACGGGGCCAAGGTATGGAATTTCTCGTGGACTGGGCTGACTACAGTCCCGAGGATCGCTCCTGGGTCCCATGCCAGGACATTCTGGACCCGTCGCTCGTTCAAGAATTCTATGATTCCTGGCCCGACTTGGCTGGGCCGTCTGGAGCTGGCCCTTCGAGGGGGGATTCTGTTATGGTATGCGGCGCTGTCGTACCGACTCCCAACGCACCGGAGGCCAACCCCAGACCCAAAGACTACTTCCGGGTCACGGAATATAAAGCCGGAACTAACTAACCTTCAGACGCTGGCTCATGACTTCATTCTGGTTTCATGCTGTCGGCTCCTCTCCATTCCAGAGTTGGATTATTCTCTTGGTTATCTCGCTTCATTATTTACTTTCTCGATTGTTTTGTCACAGTGGTTTATTTCCATAGTTTCGTGTATTCCTCCCCGCGCTCCTTTCGCCCTCTGCACCGAGTTCGTTCAATCTTTTCTTTCCGTAGTTTCGTGGTCTGATTTTCCCCTATGTGTTTTCCACTTGCCTCCATTCTACCACTTGGCCCGCCTCGGGTCTCCCTCACCCTCTTCCCATCTCCTCGGCTTTGGACATCCTCTGCTCTCCTCGTCTCCCAGCCCCGCCTGTGCACCTCCGGCTGTTCCTGGCTCTCCCTAATCTCATGGCTGTGTGGATCTCTCCTAGGAATCCTCCCCTCGGGTTCTCAGAATCCTGCCCCTGCTCGTATCTTCACCCCAGGTACTCTCTACATTCGTCTAGTGTGCGGCGACGTTAATCACGGTGTCGCGTTCGCGTGGTTTACCAGCCGTAACAACATCTTTAAAAAAAAAACATTATTGCATTTATTATTGCTATTATTATACCTTATAAAGAACAGTATCTTGTAAATTGCATTAACATGGAATTTGCTTAGTTATATTAGTGAAGCACATTGAATTCTAAGAAATGTAATGTTTTGAGGCATTTGTAGTCAGAATCGTGAATCCCAGACAAAGTTCTTTTAGCTGGAATTTGGTTTCATTGAGATTGAGAGTCCTTCTAGTGATCAATAAGATACTGGAACAGATTAGCAAGTGATCAGATGCTGCACACTCATTAGTCCATGCCCACAAAAACGTGGTGGCTGCAGTCCTCGTATGCCGCGTTGGTGACAATATCCTCAACATGCCCAACAAATCACGGAAAGTCCTTTCTTTTGCTAATACAGTTGGTGATATTATTACATCTGTGCACTGCAGCTGGGTATACATTCAACTCAGAGACAGAACATCGGCCTGATCCAGTGCATATCCAGGATCCGGGCACATTAGGAGATGATATCGAGACTAGGCTAGCCTACTTGATTATAAAACAGGCGACCTCAATAAGCAGCAGACTTTTGCACAGTGTTGCAAAGTAGAACCACGAAGTGAGCCGACGGCCAGTCATGTTTTGTCATGTTCACTGACTCTCCGTGCTTCTTCAGAAGTCTCATCACGCCCAGCACTTTCAAAACATCATTTCAGGGCCTCCCGGGAAATTCCCATCTGATCCCATCCCGGACATTTTGAAGTCACAAACTATTTGTAACCGGAAAAATAACTTATTATAAATTTTATATATAATTATATTATAAATAAGATTATAAATAAATTTGCATGTCCTGCTCTTACAAATCAATTTGGTTTCATTTTCTTTAACATTACAAGACAGGAGTGAGGTTTTGTAGTCCCCTTACGGCTCTTGTGTCATTGCATTTGCACATACACATCATTAACAAGAGATTTGTTACTTTAATTGAAACTGATCATCAGTAAAATCAGACCATAAAGAACTTTCACACATCACAAGTCTCTTTGAAGTAGGAATCAAAATTCACACTGTGTTAGGTAAAAACTCCATCAAATTATTTAAGGTAAATAATAACATGGTGAACATGCAACGTCACCAGACCTTTAACACCTATCACACGTTACATACCTCATTGAAATGAGGGAAACACTGAGAACAGCGATACAAATCACACATAACACACAAATCACATATGAAAGTGTATCAGATTCACTTTAAAACTGAAAACCTACTTTACCCTAAGGTGAGAATAAACATAAATGCATAAATATCTGAACATTAACAGCTGTAGATACATAATATTAGAAATATAAAACTTTCCTGTCATTTAGGGAGGTAGCACCATAGTATGAGAGTTTTAAATGAGATTTAAAACTTAGACTGTAACCATACTTAGTGTTAATAAGAAACAGAGCTCAGCTGGTCATAACAGAACAGGAGGATTACAGGACAAATGAATGTGAAAATTCTCTCATTTTACATTGTAAGATCCAACCATATATCTCTTTGGATCGCCACATGGTGACCAGTGATTGGTAGTGGGGCTGGGATGAAGCGGAGTACATCATAATAGAGTGTTACGTGTTACGAAGTAGCGTAGGCGGGACTCGGAGACGAGGGGAACAGTAGAGATCCAAGAGCCAAGGGGAATGGGAAAAGGGCAAAGGAATATAAACGCGAATGCAGAGAAGCTAAGGGGGCTAGTGGAGACGAAGGAGAAATACCAGGGAGATACGGAACCATGAAACTACGGAAAGAAAATAGGACAAGCTCGAGGCGGAGGGAGGAACAGAGCGTGGGGAAGAAGACACGAAACTATGGAAATAAAATACTGTGAAAAAGCAATCGAGAAAGCAAAAGGTAAGGGATGTGATTAATCTAACTGTAGAATGGAGGGGAGCCGGTAGCATGAAGACAGGATAGCAAATCATGAACCAGCGTCGGGAGGTTTGTTAGTTCCGGCTTTATATTCCATAACCCGGACGTAGTCTCTAGGTCTGGGGTCGGCCTCCGGTAGATTGGGAGTCGGTGCGACAGCGCTGCGTACCGTAACATAGAGGTATCAGATTACATCATTAATAGGCCAGTAGAATTTATTTGGACCTCCACCATGCATACATTTTACCTGGATGTCAGTGTCATCTGTTGCAATGACAATACCTGGGTAAATTTCACCATTATACCACTTTCCAGCGATGCCTGTACTGGTCCAATCTACTGAAGACCTAGGGTCCAGGCCAGTGGCATTCAAGCTTCTTTGTGGCAGGTTCTTGATTTGGTTGTAATGTTTCTGGGCTCACTAGAGGAGTAGATAAACTGCTGAGTGCAACAGAATCTGCCTTTTTGCTGCTCTGCTCTTTGCCTGAGCTTGTCGTTATCTTCTCCGCTGCTCTCTCTCACTGCACTTATGTATGGAATTCTTCTTCCCCTGTTCTCTGTCTCTCCTCCATTTCTTCCTCTCCCATTCAAGATACTTTGCCCTTCTCTCAGAATCTTGGTCTTGGCGAGCGCGATAACACCTTTGCTTTTATGCTGCACTTAATTGCATACTAATAGCATCCATAAAAGTGTATTGAAGTATAAACAATTCAATCAAAACAACAATATTACATGATCTTTAGCTAGCAAATAAGACAATGACCTCAGTAGTATCACCTTAAGTCATTAAATATTAGAGCTATGTACTAGCAAATATTATTAAGACTGTAATAAATGCTCATAAGAACCCACACTGCATTATATGGGAATCAGCTCAATGATACACACAAGATAACTTTTAAAAATGTTAGCAATATATCTAAATAAACTTTTAAAACTACGTGACGAGAGTGAAACCTAGTCAATGTTAGTCTTGTTATATGGATGTCAAACCTGTTACTCTGGGAAAGTAACGGGATTGGCAATAACAAGGTTGATGATTTCATGCTAATTTGCCCCTAGCTAGCTAAAGTTCAAGGTCACAAGGGCACATGTCATACAGTTTGAAAGTATATTTCTTGTCGATATGGTAAATATCAAGATACAAGACATATTATTTTAATTAATATGTTAAAAATTGGTAAAAGTAATGATACTGTATGATGTCCCCACCCCCAACAATTGCATAAAAAAAATCAAAATTCGACATTTTAGAAGAGAGGAACTTTTAAATGTTGGAAATCCTCTTCCTGTAAATGATATAACTTCCTGTCAATGATGTCCTTGCTGGAATGTGCCATAATATTACAGGTTTTTATTTTTTTATTTTTTTGTGTTATTCGTTATTCAAGGCATCCACCTCCACGATGAATGGGGCGGTAGGGTCAGGGTGCCTAAGAATGGGTGCTGTGGTAAACTGGTGATAAGGGTCTCAAATGTTTCCTGAGTGGCGGAGTTCCAATGAAGTGTGGTGGGTTTTCCCCGCAGTACTGAGGTCGGGGGGCCACTAGGGTGCTGTATCCCTTGATGAACCGTCGGAAGAAGTTGGCAAATCCGAGGAAATATTGGAGGTGTTTAATGGTTCTGGGCGTTTCCCGTGATGTGATGGTGGCGACTCTGAAAGGGTCCATTGAAATGTCTTGGGGAGATATCACGAAGCCAAGGAAGGTGGCCTGATTAACATGAAACTCGCTATTCTAAAATTAAACATATAGGTGTTATATATATGGTGTTCAAGTAGGTGGTTGAGCACTTGGCTGACTTGCTCATGGTGAGTGGAGAGGTCTGGTGAGAAGATTAGTATGTCGTCCAGGTAGACGAATACGCAGCATCCAACGAAGTCACGGAGCACGTCGTTGACCAGCGCCTGGAATGCCGCAGGACTATTACATAGTGGTTACATTCTGTTACATTCGTAGTACCCGCTGGGCGTGATGAATCCTGTCTTCCACTGGTCACCTTCTGGGATCCGAACCAAGTGGTAGGCGTTGCGGAGGTCGAGTTTCGCGAAGATTTTAGCTCCGGCTAAGAGTTTGAAGACTGTGCCCAAGAGGGCTAATGGGTACCGATTTTTCATGGTGATTTGGTTCAATCTCTGGTAGTCAATCCAGGGACGAAGGGAGATGTCTCTTTTGCCCACAAAATAAGATGTTGAGTAAGATGGTGTGTGTCCTGGACAGTGAATGTCAGAGGGTCAGTGAATCGGTTGAGCATGCCATGGCCCAAGGGGTGATCATCCAGTACGGCTACCATGCGAGGAGAAGCACAGGGGTGATGGGAGATTCGGAGTGTCTGGACCAGAGTGCGGTTGATAAGATTGACCGAGGAGCCTGAGTCCATGAGAGCTGTGATCTTGTGGGGTTCTGGTAACCATTGAGTAACCAGCACCTCGCAGCGGTCTAGGGGCCTTTTTACTTGCACTCGGTTAACCCGGGTGGTTTCCGAATCTGAGGGTCTGTGGGTTCTCCCTGGAGTTTTGGAGTAAAGGACAAGCATGGATCAGGTGTCCCGGTTGACCACAGTAGAGGCAGAGATCCTCGTGAAATCTCCGCACCCATTTGTCAGTGGAGAGATGGGAGTAGCCGATCTGCATTGGTTCTGGTCCACTTCTAGGGGTCTGGTGGTGTTGCGGTGAGCTCCCCATTCTCGGTCCTGCTCCTTCTCATGCTCGTCAATGTTGTGTGCTAAGGTGATCAACTTAGTGTATGAATGAGTTCATCTTTGATTGCTTCTCAGAAACTGTGGTAAAAAGCAGGCGCAAGAGAAAGGTTGGTCCATCGAATTCCATGGAGTAGTCCAGCACAGATCAGTTTCCCTGCTTTATTGTTAGCAGGCGCTGAGCGGCCCTGTGCTGGGGGGATCCTCCACCGAATGCACGTTTAATAGTGGCTAGAAATTCTTTGGAGATGTCTAGGTCTGGGAAGTTTTCGTCTAGTAGGGCCGTAGCCCAGTCCAACACATGCCCGCCAAGCCGAGTGATAACGTACGCCACCTTGGCCTCCACAGTGGGAAATTAGGTGGCTTGGAGACATAAAACCAGTGAACATTGAGTTACAAAGCCCAGTGTGCTCTCTGATTCGCCCATGAATATCAGCGGTGGGGCTAGCGCTGTAACGCAGGTCTGCAGAGTGCTGTCTCTCAGTGTAGCAAGTGGAGAGGGAGGAGGGCGTGCGGGGGTGCTGCTGGCAGGATCTTTGAGTTGTTGTATTTCTGTAAACTAAAAGGACATGTTGGTTCTGGAGTTCCTTTAGCATGTTTTGTTGCCACTCCATGGTGCTCATCATCTGTGTCATAGTCTTTTGCATTTCCAGCATGGCTGCTGTGGTTTCTAGTGGCTGGTTCATGCTGTAATGTCTGAGCTAAGGAAGTCTATGAAACTGCGATAGGTGCAAACGAGTGTGCAAGGAGGAAAGGTAAGTACCTTGTGCCGAGGCTGCAGAAAGCCAAGCTTGTGGCAGTAGACACAGGTAGAGAGCAAGGATTCCTGGGAAGTAGTCTGTAGACGTAGCAAGGGATGAGCGAGAGCATGACACACAGAGAAAACGAGGGAAGCCGCGGTGGGAGTGGGCGATATCCACTGGGCAAGGGAAAACCAGGGCACGGACGAGAAAGCACAAGCACCAGGAAACTACGTAAATAAAAGGAGTGTCCAGTAGGTCCTGGGGAAACGCTGGAAGCAAAACGGGCGACACGAAACCACAGAAAGAAAAGGAATGGACAAAAACAACGCAAAATAAGACGAGGGGAAGATGAACGCGGGGAGTAGTATAAATAGAAACTGAGCATACACAGGGTAGGAGAGCCAGTAGCATGAGAAACATAGAGAATAATCATGAGCCAGCACCGAGCTAACTGAGAGCTCGGTATTTATGTTCAGTAACCCGGATGTGGTATGCCGACCTGGGGTCGGCTTCTGGTGATTCGGAGATCGGCGAAACAGCGCCACGGACCACGACACTGGACCATAAAGGAATATGGCCTGATTGAGCCATACTGGGTGGGTCTCCATAACATGGAGCAAACACTGAATGTGAGGAACTCAGCCAGAGAGTCCCAAGAAATTGATGTTGTATACAGTAGTATTAAGAACAACTCTACGCTTACTCATTCATTCAGTAATTAATCCAACCAATCATATCACAGCAGAGATGATCATCAAAGATCATCATGGATTTGTCAATGTGCAAACAACTCAATATCCTCAAATAGAACAAGTACTGGTCTGCAGGATAGATTTTTATGCCTCTACAGACCTGCTCTGCTGAGGCCGTCACTCCATTACTCTGCCTCTCCACTCAGCTGAAGATGTCGCTCCACCTCTGTGCTCAGCTGAAGATGTCGCTCCACTGTGCTCAGCTGAAGATGTCGCTCCACCTCTGTGCTCAGCTGAAGATATCGCTCCACCTCTGTGCTCAGCTGAAGATATCGCTCCACCTCTGTGCTCGGCTGAAGATATCGCTCCACCTCTGTGCTCAGCTGAAGATATCGCTCCACCTCTGTGCTCAGCTGAAGATATCGCTCC
>JAQLOM010159745.1:0-12480 GCA_030068315.1 Chrysichthys thysi
TTTTAAGTATTAAGTATTTATTTTTAAGTGTTATTTTAATGATATTGTGAGTACTCTGACCTGCATGGCCCCTGAGTGTGGGATTCTGTACCCAGAGGTTTACATGTTATGATGGAGATGTGTTCCTATATCCCCAAAGTAAGTGTAATATTATTACCGTAATATTATATGTAGAACCACTGCTTAGGTTAGCCTAGCCTACCCAAGAGTCTTTTCCTGTAGAAGAAATGCTGTTGAATTAAAATGAGCTTTGAAGCACACAAAAAACACACAGTAATGTACTGTACAGTACAATGATACACAAGTTAACTCCGTGAGTTTCGGGATAGAGTGAGGCATCATACAAGGTGAGTGATGTCTACATAAAGGCGCTGTCCACATACTTCTGGGTGTCGTCCACGTACATCTGGGCTTCGTCTGAGAGTATCAGTATCGTGTGTCATATGCTGTTACCTGCCAGTGATGCCTGCCCGCAAATCTTAAATGCTTTTTAAATATTTAACAATTTTTACCATATCATAATTGGCATCATAACTTTGCAAAATCATTCGTTGGGCCATTGTAATTATGTATGTATGTATATTGCAGGAAGAGATGTACATATTTTGTGCTCAAGTGCCCTCAACCCTGTGTTCTCCTTATCCCTTTCCCCTAAACTCCCTCAGATGATGAGAGGAAGAAACCTTGAGAGGAGCCAGACTCAAAAGGGAACCCATCCTCATTTGGGTGGTATCAGACCGTACGAGATGACCAGTCCATTCTTAATAGTACCAGTAAATGATCAGTGAATCAAATCAATATCTGATACCAATATCTGTACTCATGAATGTTTCAACATTAACTAGTTGTAGTGCTCTCAGGTGTGGGTGGGCAAGACTGAGATGTGGACAAGTGAACTTGGGAACAATTATCGTCTTTTGTCAGCTTTCCACCAAAAAAAACAGACACACACAGACATACACACAACTTCTCCTCAGTGGCGTCTCCCCTGCTCCGCTTACTGCAGGGAATAAAAAGACAGCTCATTAATCATCCCCAGGTGTGATCACTCGCCACTCACCTTCCCCACCACACAGTGGCGCTCGTCCATGCCCCCGCTGCCACACTAGTACATGTGTGTTTTCTGCAGAATTTAATTAAATACCTGCAGACACCTTTTAGTGTATGGATTTTCTAGACAGAAACAACAGAAATTGTCCATGTAATTTTCTGTGTTCTAGATGGTGATGTGATCCTGGAGAGTTCTATCCATCCTGTGACTGAGGGACATCCTCTGACTCTACGCTGTTTATATCGCAACACAAAGCCCTCAAACATCCGAGCTGATTTCTATAAAAATAGTTCACTCCTCCAGACACAGACTGCAGGACAGATGATCATCCAAACTGTATCATTGCACAACCAAGGTTCCTACCATTGTACACACACAGAGAGAGGAGAGTCACCAAAAAGCTGGATCTCAGTCAGACATGAGACATCTTGTGAGAATTTCTTTTCATTTGACTCTCTTTTTAATAATGATGTTTATGTGTACAGTGTTTAATGCTTAAATTCCGCTCTCTTTTTGTCCTCAGTCTCAGATTCTCGATCCAGTAGTAGAGCAGTAGGAGTGGCTGTGGGTTTGGGAATTTTGTTCATCGCTTGCCTGATCGTAATTACCCTGTTGTGGTCCTACAAAAGAATACAAGGTCTGATAACTGCTTGAGCTGTGCTCTGTAAAATACAATTTCAATTTCTAAAGAATGAAGCACATTTGAATGTATCTCATAATTGTGTTAAAATAAAATAAGTTGTAAATGTAACTACAGAAGGATGACCACTACTATAATATAAACAGGGTGATGATAGCCTTCGTTCCACCTATTCTCAAGACCTGATGTATACAAAGTCATGCCCATGACCCTCTTACCTTGAACCCATCAAAGTGTTCCAAGCGACAGGGTTAGTGACTGTCATCCTTTTGTCTCACAGATCCATGGTTATATTCAGGTATTTGACAAGTAACATTGACTCTGTAAAATGTACAGAGACCATCAAACTGCCACATGTCCATGAAGTTGCTACACTTCTGGTTGAATGGGCTTGTATCCCAGTAGGAACTGGAATCCCCATTTCCACATAAGCATTGAAAATGATGTCAACCAACCACTTAGTTAGTGGCGACCACAGCTTCACCTTTTCATAGCAGATGAAAACCTGAGAAGACATCCTTAGAGAATCTGAGTGCAAGTTACATAGGCATTCAATGCCCTAACTGTTCTGCCTGTGACAAAGAAGAGGGTTGAAAGTGACCTACCTCCATTCCTTCATTTACAGATTATGCATGTAGGCATCATTCATGGTGTGCTCTCTGGTATGACACAGAGACCCAGGCACAGAGGAATACATTTCTGGCTGGTAGGTAGGGGTGAAGATAAGGAGGAATGATGAGCCTCCAATTTATCCCTCCTCTGAGCTACATTCTGAAGACCTGTCAGAATCTGAAGTTGGGTATCTAAACTGCTCCTTTCTACGCATGTAGTGGGAGTTGGGTGTTTAGCAAGTTTAGGCACCTCCTCATACCATGATGTGTGAGGGGGAATTATAATGAGTGGACCATCGCTATATACAATAATCAGTCAGTGCTACAAACTGTTGTAGCATGACTGAGTTGCTCCTCTCTAGGCAGGTCACAAGCTGCACTGCAATAATTATCGATGTCATCCCTCAGATGAGAAATCAAGGGCATTCTCGATGCCCTTGGTAATGGGGATCCACTGCTGATGTCACAGATCCGCCCACGCGGAGCATGTGCACGCACACCCGCCTCGAGGACTCCCACTAGCGGTGTGATCAGATGGACTCACACTGCTCACCTACTGCGCGAGGCGTCTCCCAGACACGAGCTCACCTGAATCATTCACAGGTGTTCCACATCAATCACCAATTAATTATGGACCATAAATAGACTTGGACATGCGCATACTGGCGCACAGCATTGTCTCGCCACTTCCATGTGTGTTACTCTGTTGAGCCGTTTTTGTCCTGTTCTATTTCCCGGTTTGATCCTCACTCTCATTTCTCACCTTTCCGATTCCTAATTTGCCTACTTCATGTTGTTTGCCCGTTGGTAACCCTGCCTGTTTTTTGACTATGATTTCTGCCTGCCGTCTTTGTACTTCCACCTGGATCCTAATAAAACGCCCCTCGGGGATTTTATACGACCTTCAGCCTGTGTTTGCTTGCTCACTCTGCCCTCGACTCGTGACAGAATGTTGTGCCCGTGAGAGCACACAGCAGGAACGGAAGCAGACAACGAGTGGTATGTTAACCATACCATTTTTCCTTCCCAGTACTGGTTACCCTCCCCGGAAGCCTATGTTAGGCTGGGCATCCCTCTGACCAGTTTTCTCCTGAAGTGTGACTTAATATATTAAAGTCTGCTAGAACCCAAACCTCTGGATGAGATTTGGGTTAGGACCATGATAGGCTGGCTAGAGGGACCTGCACAGTTCTTTGTCAGGGTTCTAACTGCCAGGAAGCACCCCTGCCTCCTACACCCAGGGGATTTTGGGGAAATATTCCACAGCTCCTTCAGAGTGACTGTAATTATTCCCAGGGTCCCTCTAGTGACCGAAACGGAGGTAACCACCATCAAACATCCTCAGGCACCCAGGAGAAAGAGGAAAGGAAGGCAGGTGGTCAAAGCCGAGACCCAAGATTACGACGAGTTTCTCCCAGAGGACTATGCATCAGCCACCATAGTCGAGGCTCTTCCACATGCACTAGACAGCGCTGACTCTCTACCCATGTGCGAGAAGGCAGGTATGTTTACAGAGAACCCTCTAGCAGCCAAAAGCAGCCCCTCTCTTCCTCGTGCACCCAGGAGAAGGAGGAAAAGAAAGCAGGAGGTCGCTGACACTCCTGCGGTCACTCCAGAGGTCGCTGACACCCCTGCGGTCGCTCCAGACGTCGCTTACGCCCCTGCGGTCGCTCCAGACATCGCCGACGCCCCTGCGGTCGCTCCAGACATTGCCAAGGCTCCGGCAGATGCTCTTCCAGACGGTGCCAACTCCCTCCCAGACTCTCTTCCAGACGGCACCGACGCCCTTCCAGACTCTCTTCCACTCGTCGCCGACACCCTTCCAGGCTCTCTTCCAGACGTCGCCAACTCTCTGCCAGACTCTCTTCCAGATGGCACCGACACCCTTCCAGACTCTCTTCACGTCGTCGCCGACTCTCTTCCAGACGCCTCTGACTCCCTTCCAGACGTTGCTCCAGACGTCACCGACACCCTTCCAGATGTGGCTCCCCATGCTCATCCAGACGTCGCTCACAATGCTCCAGCCATTGCTCGTCCAGCCATCGCCCATGACGCTCATCCAGAAGTCACCCATGACACTCGTCCAGACATTGCTCACCATGCCCCAGCCGTCGCTCGTCCAGCCATCGCTCACGTTGTTTGTCCGGACATCGCTCACGATGCTTGTCCAAACATCATCCCCCATGCCCTTCCAGCCGTCGTCAACTCTTCTCCAGCCATCGTCGTCAACTCTTCTCCTCCTGCAGTCATCATCGGCTCCTCTCCTCCAGCCACTGTTGTCGACTCCCCTCCTCCAGCCGCCTTTGTCGACTCTACTCCAGTTGTCACTGACACTCCGGCCGACGCTCCCCCGTCCAGACATCACTTGTCCAGAGTTCACTTGTACAGATGTCACTCCCTTCCCTTGTCCAGACTTCCCTCGTCCAGACTTCACTCATCCAGATGTCACTCCCTTTGCTTGTCCAGATGTCACTCCCTCCACTTGTCCAGACTCTGCTCCCTCCACTCGTCCAGACTCCGCTTGTCCAGACATCGCTCCCTTCGCTCGTCCAGGCTTCGCTTGCGATGTTTGTCCAGTCATCTCAGGTCCTCCTCCAGACTTTACAGCCATGGCAGAAGCTCGTCCTGTCATTGCAGGGGCTCATCTGGTCATTCCAAAGATTCATCTAGTCATCCCAGCATCTTCTGCACTCGCAGCCTTGGGCTTGCCTGCCTCCATGGCACCTCAGTGCTGTGCCAAACCCGAACCTACAGGTCCAGGCCCCCCACGGCACTGTTGTATCTGGCGCTCCGGGACTAGCGCCTGTTGGGAGGGGGTCCTGTCGCAGATCCACTCGTGCGGAGCACGTGCACCCGCCTCGAGGACTGCAACTAGCGGTGTGATCAGATGGACTCACAGCGCTCACCTCTGGCGCTGTGTGCGCATGGACGAGGCGTCTCCCAAATGCGAGCTCACCTGAATCATTCACAGGTGTTCCGCATCAGTCATGATTTCTGCCGGCCATCTTTGTATTTCCGCCTGGATCCTAATAAACCCCCCCAAGGGATATTATACGATCTTCAGCCTGCATTTGCATACCCACTCTGCCCCCGACTCGTGACAGCTGATTGACAAATATGGCAGTAATGTAAAGCCATGGTGAAAAGCAGGATAAAGACACAACAAACCCCCACTGACAACACAGTCATAAAGGGTAAATCAAGCCCACACCAAGAAAAGGCCCTCAGTGAATGCCAATATTCCTAGCAGATTCATCATTAAACCCCACCAACTAGGCAGTGATATAGGGCATAAAATCTGCTAGAACACATACCACACTTGTAATAAAAATATTCATGGTGTTTCACTGTGAAAGAAACTAGCATAAAACCAAACTAGCTGCTGTCAGACATTTATGGGCTATTGAACTGAACTGAACAATATTGTAGTGAGTGACTTCCAAGGATGCTTTGGTGTACCTCTGTCTCATTGAGATTCCGGTGACTAGCCATAGCCTAGTTTATATGATATGATATGATATATGATAATACATTTTATTCCATATTCTCGAGTTTTAGTTTCCTAAAGTGTATGCTTTGCTGCCTAACCTTCACATGATTTGCAAATTATTGCATTCTGTTTTTATTTACTTATTCATTCATTTTCCATGCCACTTAAACCTGTTTAGAGTTGCAAGGGGAAGCTGGAGCCAGTGACTTTGGGTGAAAGTCAGGGTATCCACCGGCTGAGCAGGTTACCTCATTCACACTCATTCACACCCAGGGACATTTGTCACATAGGCGGGTTTTTGCAGGATACATACGCAGTGAGCCAAACTTAAATATATGGCAAACAAGTCCAAATCATCAGGCAGAGACGTAATCCAAAAGGCAGGCAGAAAGTCAAACGATCGGGCGAACAGACAAAACGAGGCGAACCAGAAGCATGAATCACAAAACACAGTCCTAAGTCAGAAAACCGGAAATCAAAACAAGGTAAGGCAGGGCAGAGACAGGAATCGGGAATCGAGAAACAAACAGGTCATACACGGGAAGACAAACAGGAACAAATGGCTCGGTAATAACAATATCCAACAGACGTTAATACTTCGCACCGTCTGTGCGAAAACAGGAGTCCTTTATAGTTCTCTTTAACAAGGTCCACCTGGATCTTGTTAGGATCAGGTGACCTTAAACTTGAGCCTCCATATGCACAGTAGTGTGTGATCGCATGCGCCGCTGGTGCTACTATCCTGAGTATAATACACCACCTTTCAGGACAGAAAACGAGTGAGTTCTGAGATGCGCTTAGTGCAGTTCCCTCATGTGTTGCAGAAATGCATACAGTTCGGGCGGAATCGTGACAACATTTAAGAGTAGCATGTCTTTGGACTGTGGGAGGAAACCAGAATAAACTCACGTAGGCATGGGGAGAACATGCAAACTACATACAAAAAGGCCCCGGTCAGCCACAGGGCTCGAAACCCAGATGCAACGCCTGGGCTAGCGAGTGAGGCGCAAAGCCGTGAAGGATGAAACCACCACAGAGATAGAAATGCAGAGCGTACCTAGGGCGGAGAAAGGGGGTGCGTGGAATCCGCTGGAGGAGAGACCATGGGTCGAGGCGGAGTAGCGAGAGGAGGTCCAGGAGCAGATGGCGTAGGGGAAGAGTTGGAAGAGAATGGTAACAGTGCGAAACTATGGAAAGAAAACCGAAAAATGGCGGAATCCAGGGAGATGCAGAGCGAAGCAGGAGAACAAAGGAGGAACAAAACAAACATGGAAAAGGGAGCGAGGAGCGGAACGAGGGAAAGGAAGGGTGAAATGGAAATAAACTAGGAAGAGTGATATGCGAGAAAGAGAGCCGATAGCACGAGAACACGGATAGTGAAGTCATGAATCAGCGCCAGGGGATTTGTTTGGGATGGTTTTATATCCGGTGACCCGGAGGTTGTCCTTGAACTTGGGTGAACTTCTGGTTACTCAGGGAGGTGCGACAACGCCCCTTGTCGTGACACCAGACCTTCTTGCTGTGAGGCAACAGGGCTAACTACTACACCTCCAATGCAAATCAATGCATTCTGTTTTTATACATTTTATTTTATACAGTGTCCCAACATTTTTTTTTTAGAAATGGGGTTGTATTTACACCCTGTTCAGATGTAGAATCTGTCTCCTTCTATAGAAAAGCTGCAGAAAACCCATCAGACATCAGAGCAGAATCAGAGGTGGGCAAGAGCTGAAGACTCTCAGTCAGGACACACACCACTTCAGGCTGGTCAGATACTGTCTCACTGACTGATTATTTCTACATGTATTAATATGCAATATCAACATGAGTTTGTAATACGTTCACTTGTTTTATTTTATTTGTTTGAAATGTACTGTTTTGTAATTTACAGTAGCATTTCTAACAAAGTCAGAAATCTTCATTGTATTTTCTGTAGGAAGTGAACACATTTATGTCACTGTGGATCTGGCAGATACGAGTGGAAGAGGTGACTTTCATTTCAGACATATCCTCTTACGTGAGGAGACTTAATGCTAGATTATCTCTATACAGTAAAGTGCAGAAGTGTCTTGTAGTGATAACACACTGCACTGTGTTCAGGTGAAGCTGCAGCTGAGAGCAGTGAAGTCCTTTACGCACAGGTCATGAAGAAAAAGAAGGCAAACAGGAACAATGGTACTTTTTATGCTACAATATGTCACGGATTTATTAAAAAATTGCAAATAATACTTGAAGTCTTGAGCACAACTAGTCATTTCTGAGATTAATAATCTGCATCCAAGCACCTGAAGTCATAACATACAATTTTCCTCCAGATCAGATTCCATCACAGGCTTCATTAAAAAGTCAGTGATGTGTTCTACATAGCACTAATCATAAGAAAGACTGAAAATTATGTCACATGCTAAATGATGAAGGAAGATAAAGAAGGAAAACAGAGTTTAATCTACTTTTGGCTACAAGTCTAAAAGATCGCTGGGATATTTTTGTTCTCTGCTACTGCAGGTGCTGACGCTGAACCCGGACTTACTGATGTAACTTACGCTGAGATTGAACTAAAACCAATGAAACAGAGAATAAAAGGTAGAGCAAAATGAAGAAATTCAGTTTCATTAATCACCTGCACCCTACTTTGGTTGTATGTAATGATTAAAACACTTTGGTGCACTGTTATACGCAAATAATAAATGACCGTGAGATGTGAGGAAGCAGAGGTACTGGTTTCTACCCTGTTCCTACCCTGAAGGTGAAAGTGTTCCCTAAAGTGTTTTACTACAGCAACTTCCTTATTTAATTCATTAACAAATGACATGTTATACTTTTTATGCACGTATTGTTAAAAGTTACCTCCGATTATCATTTGTGTTAAGGCACATATTAATAGGCAACAATCTCTCCCTTTTCTCTTAAAGTAAATCAAAGAAAAAATGAAATTTGTCAAGTTACCAAACACAAAGTCATCTGCCCTGAGGATTTTCTCCATGTCAGAAAATTTCATGACTGAAACTGAAGGCTCTGTCCATAAATATTAAATAAACATTTTACAGTAAAGTCCATATTAACAATTACAGTGGAACCTTGGGTTGTGAGTAACTTGGTCTGTGAGTGTTTTACAAGACGAGCAAGAAATACATTTCTTAAAATAAATTTTGACTTGAACAAGTGAGTAGTATGCATACGCTTCATCTGCCGAGCCTCATGTGATCACAACTTCTCTCTCTCTATCACTGCAGGATTGTGGCTCACTCATATAGTCAACATCTGCGCTAGTGTAGAAAAAGCCTGAGGAATCCCTCACTTCAAATGAGATCAGGGAGATGTGTAAAATGAGGGAAAGAGTGCAAAACTTAGTAGAAAAGCACCACCCGAATAAGGCTGTAGCAGTGCAAGCGATGAAAATGTTTAATGACGATGCAATGTCGCATTTCCACCAAATCCTCAAAAGGAGGCAAAAACAGGAATCGTTGGATAGTTTCCTTGTTACAGTCAAACGAAAAGAAAAAAATCCCAGTGAGCGACAGACTGCAGTGATTCTGTGAGTTGTAGTGAAAGTCATCCTACACAATAATCCTCCACCTCTCCCCTCTCTCCTCCTCTCTGGTCTCCCTCATACCACCACAAGTCTTTTTAAAGCTAAAGTGCAGCTCATTTTGTTTTTATGTATTTTTACTTTATATTTTGTATTAATCATTTTTATATAAATATTTGTGGGTTGTGAAACAAATTATCAGAGTTTCCATTATTTCTTATGGGGAAATCTGCTTTGATATATGAGTGCTTTGGATTACAAGCATGTTTCCGGAACGAATTATGCTCGTGATCCAAGGTTCCACTGTACATGCTTTTTGTTGTTTTGTTAAAAAACAGCACATCCCTTAATCTGTTTATTTACATTAATCTGATTATCTGACATTTTATTTTAAGAATCTGTTACTATAGAAATGAGAACTTATTAAAACAAGGGCATTTATGAAAGAAAAAAAAAAAAAAACCCAAAAAAATGTATTTTCAGCTGCATTACTGTCAAAGCTGTGGTTATAGAAAGTTAATCAACACCTTCTGACCAATCAGAATCCAGAAGTCAACAGCACTGTGATCTAATGTATTTCAGTAGTGTATGATTTAATATCCAGATCATTTTCTGCTTAATACTTTAGAGAAGTTGTAATTGATCAGGAGATTAATTCAGGATTTCTTGATTCTAACTAGAAAAGGCCGGTGTGGGTGAGGACACTGTCTACTCAGAGGTGAAGCACAACATGGAGGTAAGACTCATGACATTTACAGTCTAAATCTTAAAAGACAAACCAAATACCATGAAGTAAGAAATATTTTTAAAGGTGCACTGGGTAGAGTTTGTCATCTAGCAGTTATAGTATCCATGTACACAAAACCCGCCTCCCAGAATCTGAAAGAGTTCATCAGCTCTCTAAATAACTTCATCATCTCATTCTGCTTGGACTTTTATGACAGTTAGTTATGAACAGGCAAATCACTGACTCACCAAATAACTCACTGATTTCTTTCTACTAATTTCTGGCTTGTTGCATCATTGATAGCAATATGAAGAGAAATGTATTATTTATTGCAGTTTCTTTCTTTCTCTCTGCAGTGAGCCATGTGTCTGTGTACACTGATGAAGCTACCGTTATACAACAGATAGCTACAAAACTGCAAATTGTGTTTGTCTTCTGTTTATCCTCAGCAAGAAATTATGAAAATCATGTCGCTGTTCAAATATTTATGGAACTGTTCATGCATTGATGGCTGGATGGATAGATCTGCCCATTCCTTTCCTTACATAGAAACATTCTTTTTTTAATTTTACAGCTTTTATTTTTCTACTTGTTTTGTTTATGCACAAATGCAATTAATTTAATATACGTGTAACTTATTTGCATATTTTGATGCATTTAAAAAGAAAAAAAAAATCATATGACCAATTTGATGAATGCACATTCAGCTGGATACCTATACAAGTAAAAGAAACATACAATTATGTATTTACAAAAGTACACATTATCAGAGCTGTTTCTCCCAATTTTAAAACATTATTTAATCTAATATACGACATGCCTGCAGCTCATTTGCATATTTTAACATAAAACTTATATTACATTTACTTGCTTTATACGGTGCATCCGGAAAGTATTCACAGCGCTCCACTTTTTCCACAATATCCTGTGTTACAGCCCAAATAGATATATTTTCCCAAATATATGATATTCAACTTTTACCTCAACATTCTACACACAATACCCCAAAGTGAAACAAGTTTGTTTGAAACTTTTGCAAATTTATTAAAAAAAATAATAATAAATAAATAAAATAAAAACACTTAAAAAAGTATTTACAGTGTTTGCCATGATCCTCAAAGGTGATCTCAGGTGCCTCTTGTTTCCACTGATCCTCCTTCAGAAGTTTCTACACCTTGATTGCACCTTGATTCAGTGGATTGTTCATGATTTGTGAAAGCACACATCTTTCCATAAAAGGTCCCATAGTTGACAGTCCATACCAGAGCACAAACCAAGATAGGAAGTCCAAGGAATTGTCTGTAGACCTCAGATCTGAGGAAGGCTACAGAAAAATTGCTGCAGCACTGAAGATCCCAATTAGCACAATGACCTCCATCGTCCTTAAATGGAAGAAATTTGGAACCACCAGGAGTCTTCCGCCCATCTATCCCTGCAGTGGTATTGGTGGTGGCAGCATCATGCTGTGGGGATGTTTTTCAGCAGCAGGAACTGGGAGACTAGTCAGGGTTGAGGGAAAGAAGAATGCAGAAATGTACAGAGACATCCTTGATGATGACCTGCTTCAGAGCGCTCTGGACCTCGGACTGGGGTGAAGGTTTATTTTCCAACAGGATAATGACCCTAATCACACAGCCAAGTTAACAAAGCAGTGGCTCCAAGACAACCCTGTGAATGTAATTGAGTGGTTCAGCCAGAGCCCAGATTTGAACTGATTGAACATCTCCGGACAGATCTGAAAATGGCTGTGCACGACGCATCCCATCTGACCTGATGGAGCTTGAGAGGTTCTGCAAAGAAGAATGGGGTAACTGCCCAAAAATAGTTGTGCCAAGCTTGGAGCATTGTAGTCAAAAAGACCTGAGGCTGAAATTAGTGCCAAAGGTGCTTAAACAAAGTATTGCACAAAAGATGTGCATACTTATGTAAATGTTTCGTTTTTTTTAATTTTATTTTATTATTATTTTTTTAAATAAATTTGCAAAAGTTTCAAACAAACTTGGTTCATTTTGTCATTATGGGGTATTGTGTGTAGAATCTTGAGGTAAAAGGTGAATTTAATCTTTTTGGGAATAAGGCTGTAACATAAGATATTGAGAAAAGAGTGGAGCACTGGTGAATACTTTCCAGATGCACTGTTTGTGTTTATAGTTGGATATGAACACCTGGTATCTGCAAGTCCCAAAGAAGAAGAAACATGAGTGAGGTGTGTAAGGGTATCACTGTTGTCTTACACAAAGTAAGTTGTTTTTGTTGATCTGCAAACCTCAATAATGATAAAAGAATGAATTAAGATGAAAGCAGAGATTTAATAATAATAATAATAATAATATATAATATTTTATATTATGTATATATATATATATATATATATATTAGAGCCCGACCGATAAAGGATTTTTAAGGCCGATACCGATACAAATATTTGTTGG
>JAQLOM010159802.1:0-12471 GCA_030068315.1 Chrysichthys thysi
CAGGCGGACCAGTCAGGTGATTCCGAGGGAGTGTTAGGATTGGTTACTGCGTTTGTAAACAGGAAGTGACATCACTGGCGTGCTTGATTCGTGTCCATGAGCTCTTATAGCTACAGTCTAGTAGCTTTGTGTCCTGTGAGTCCTGCGGGATCTCCTCACCACTCAGCTCCTCCGGTACCGTGAGTTTTGCGCCTCTTTCCCGTATGCATTCCCCATGTTTTCCGCTTTGTATTCACAACGCGCAAGCTACTTTGCCCACGTGAGATTGTACACGACACACTATTGGATGGGAGGCGACCAACCAGAGAGCACTGTGTTTTGTATCCTGGGCACTGATTGGCTCAGTGACCGTTCATCTCATCTGGTCAGTGCTCGATATAGGATTTAAAATGTTAAAATTACGTAGATTTAAGAGTGTAGAAAGTGTTTAAGAGCATTTGAAGTGTTTACAAGAGTGTGGGGAAGGTTAAGAGAGTGGAAATGGTTTATAAAGCCTTAAAATATATAAAAATAATTGAAATTGGGCGGAAAAGTCAGGTGATCACAAGGGAGCGCTAGGATTAGCTAGGACGGCTGTAAATCGTAAGTGACCTCACCGGCAGTAAGTACGCATGTGAAGTTTTATATGGTATTAAAATGACGTGTTTAAGAGTGTAGAAAGTGTTTAAGAGCATAGAATGTGTTTATAAGAGTGTGGGAAAGGTTAATAAGAGAGTGGAAATGGTATATAAATAATAAAAATTAATGTGGCTCAGCAGTATCGCGGTTTCACCTTTCGCGGGGGGTCGGTGGTAAGTAACCCCCACGATAGGCAGGGGTTCACTGTATAGCAAATTTTCTCATGCCCATGAAAGCAATAGCTGTAAGTTTATTATCTTGTTCTGCAGAAATGAACATCTATATTCACTCTAGATTTACGTATATTAAATTCTGTTGATGTTATCAGCCTCAATATGTTGGGAATGAAATGTGTGAAATGTTAACGAACTAGCCATGGTAACGTGTGACAAACTAGGTTAACTTCTAGCATTGCTGTTTAGGACTTGTTTTTTTAGCACTTGTTCATGTGTGATTTATTTATTGTTAAGCTCAGAATGTTGTTATACCAACTTATTTTCCTGGAAAGAGTCTTCGAGTTTTATTCTCTCTGCTTGTTACAGTTTTCACTCATAACCATCTGCCTATTGACACAAATGGAGCAAGGTCTCGCTATCCTGGTTCAGTTGAAAAACTGAGCTTGGCTTGCTGTTGATCTGTGCTAATGTAATAGATGTGTATAACGGCCAGGGAGAACAGTACAACAGTCAGTCATCACAACTTCGAAAAATCACAGGTCGGGCCATCGTGATTCAGGGAGCACCTTTACTTTTGAACATGAGATTGAATGTGATTGGTTCATTCTGAACACAGTTCTACATCACCAATTATAAAAGGGTGCACACACTTATGCAACCAGGATATTACAAGTTTTTTATTTTTACTATTTTTCCCTAAAATGTTTGAGTGTTTTACCTAACTTTTATACATTGTAATTTTACAAAGGGTGGAAAAAGTTCTGACATGATTTACATTAAGTTGAAGTTACTTCACAAAGCCATGCCATTTTAAAAAGGTGGGCGTAAACATGTTATATCCACTGTACATATGCATGTCTAGTCCAAACTCTGAGATAAGGTGTAGTATGGTAAGGTAAGAGTGGCTACCTTGTGATTAAGTACTTTTTGGATTAATAAAATAATTGCTTGAGCATGTTTGCGGTGGCTTCCCTAACAGTGCAGTGCTTTCAAGTGTTTTGAGTGTTTCTTCATCTTTCTGTGAGTGGACAGTGAACGGTGTGTATCACCAGCATTTTTTTTTTTTTGGATGTCCATAAAGAGTTCTGTTACAAGGAGTGCTAGTGGACTGTGTTAAGCAGGCTTGGGTTGCTACACCTACATGGCCCAGAGACCACCACGGCCTTCCTAGGAGCAGTACCAGAAAAGAAACCCCACAAGTGGTGCAACAATATTGTGGTGCCAAGATGCCAAAGTGATGTCCACTTTCTTCTCACCAAATGTAGAGGCTATGACTGAGATGCAGACCATTCTACCTGCTGTGGGAGTTTACAGTGGTCTTCATTGTAGCCGTTTATGTACCACTAAGTGCTAATGTGAAGGAGGCTATGAGCGAACTTTACAATATCAGTGAAAGCCCACCCTGATGCTTTCTTCACTGCTTAAATGCAATTTCAAGCTTCCAAGTTTCAAGTCTGTCCTACCAAAGTTTTATCAGCATGTGAATTTTGCAACAAGAGGCAACAACATATTAGCCCTGGTGTGTACAAACATCAAAAACTCTCATAGCGAGCAGCCCCCTCCCTCACAGTGGCAACTCTGACCACCTAGCTGTTATACTAACACCAGTGTACAGAGCTAGGGTGAAATGAGAGACACCAGCACTGAGGACTGTCAGAAGACACTTTCAGACCAACCAGTCCTAGGGACTTTTTAAAGAGGATCTTCCCACTGGGGAACTCCCCTGAGAACCACACACCTTCAAGGGCCTTTTTTTCTGTTTGCAGTCGCAACACCAGTGGGAATACCGAAGTGACATGGGCCACATCAAAATCACATCGTATTTCCTCCTTTGCATATAGGTTCAATAAAATCTGGACTTCATGGTCTGTCCATATATTTGTTTATTTTCTTCATTTTAACATTAACATTAAGAGCAGTTGTTTAGATACCTTACATTTCATATGGATTTAAGACCTGACTCTGAATGTCTCCAGTCGAACTGGATTCAGCTGACCAATATGAAGGCAAAAAACCCACCAGTGATGCTTTTTTCAGTAATTTTACCAATTTACACCAACATATCATTTATTCTTCTTCATTCCATGTCTCAAAGGAAGTGCCGCACTATGGGTTGCATTTTCTTCTTTGTTTCTTTGGCTGTTCAATAAGACCATACATATAGATGATCTGGCAATTAAAAAAAACATTGGTAAAGTTGTTGTAGTGATTTTAGTGGTGATTTTGACCAATATGTCACATTTCCTCCTCTCAGGCTAGAGCCTTCCTCTTTGTTTACGTTTCTACCATATGAATTTGTCGGAATAATGAGAGGCAGCATACACACTGTAGTGGTGCGGGCGTGGCCGAGCGCCACCTAGTGGAGAGAAGGTGGAAGCAGAGAGGTAAAGTGGTAAGTGGCAACACTTACCTGTCTCTTTTTGTACTCTGCAGTGAGCGGCTGGGGGAGATGCCTGACTAGCTGAAAAGCTGATGCTATCAGTGTGTGTGCCTTTTTGTGTGTGAGACTGAAAAGTCTACATAAAAACCCTCTTCCTTGCACCCTGCTCATCACAGAGACTTTGTCCGCGTTGTCCCCAAGCCAGGGACCATTACAGTGGTGCCGAAGCCCGGGACAGAGAGGAAGAACGACTCGCCCGCCATGGAGACCTCTACGCTAGCGGACCTGATCCGCACCCTCATGGCGGCCTGCCAGGCCCAACACCATGAGCTGCTCAACCTTCGCACCGAGCAGGAGCAGCGCTTCGTCACAGTGGTCCACGAGCAGCGAAGGGACCGTACCACCATCCAGTCCCATCTTCTGACGAAGATGGGGCTGGACGACGACGTGGAGGCCTTCCTGGCCCTCCTCGACCAAGCGGCCGACCTCTGGAACTAGCCGGAGGACCAGTGTGTGGTTCGGCTGCTGCCACTCCTCTCCGGCGAGGCACTGCTCGCCACCTAACAGCTCCCGCGGAATGGGTGATGTGGCACTGACCCACAACGCTGGATCGCATGGTGGAGCTGGCCGAGGACCACCTGGCGGCGAGTCCGGGAGCAACGGGTGGCAGCCGCTCCCCATCAGTTCCTGCCTCTCTCTCTCTCTCTCTTTCTACCACCCCTCCTTCCCCTTCTGTGTCGGTTCCTGTCCCGGCCCCACGAAGGCATATCTGGGGGGGCCCCCCCTTGTGTATTTTCCCGCATCCTCACCTGTGTCTGTCCCTTCTCCCCTCCAGGTGTCCTCCACATCCACCGGCAGAGCCATGGGTATGCCTGGGCTGGGCCACCTCCAGGGGCAGTGCAGCGCGATGGAAGTCAGGGTGGAGGTCCGCATTCCCGAACCGCCAGCGGCCGCCCTGGTTCAAGCCGGGAAGTACTGCGTGCCTGCGAGTATCCAAGGGGGTACAGAACATGCTTTGGTGGATTCGGGCTGTGCGCAGACCTCGATCCGCCAAAGCGTGATGCAAACTGGGGCATTAGGGAGCAGATGCGGGGTTAAAGTGATGTGTGTGCACGGTGACGTACACAAGTATCTGCTGGCGCCGGTCGAGATTCAATTTCGGGGGCAAAAGCATACCGTTGAGGTGGTGGTTAGTCCACGCCTCACCCACCCGCTAGTTTTGGGGACCGTTTGGCCGGGGTTCGGACACTTATTAAAGACCCTGATTGTGGGTGGGTCCTGTAGAAA
This sequence comes from Chrysichthys thysi, assembly GCA_030068315.1. NCBI lineage: Eukaryota > Metazoa > Chordata > Actinopteri > Siluriformes > Claroteidae > Chrysichthys > Chrysichthys thysi. The sequence continues at coordinate 4,462 of JAQLOM010159802.1, forward strand.
TACCGGCCGAGCGAAGCCTCGCGCCGTGTGCGCTGGAGAGGCGCTTTCAGAGCCAGACTCGCCTGCTCCGCATCATAGTGACACGGAGGGGGAGGAGCTAAGAGCTCCACCCCCTCTCAGGATTTCCCCAGGGGATTCCCCATTGGTGCAGTCACAAGACAATACTCTGAAGCATGCTTTTGACCAAGTGAGAGCGATTGATGGTCAAACCCTCCGGCCGCGAGACAAGCTATCTCCCCCATATTTCGCACTTATTAAAGACCACCTGTACAGTGTGGCACAGGACACTCAGACCAGGGAAAGGGTCACCCAGCTTTTAGTGCCAAAGGGCCACAGGGAACCCCTTTTCCATGTGGCGCACTACAATCTGATGTCCGGACACCTCAGGATGGACAAAACACTTGCCCATCTCATGGCCCAATTCTATTGGCCAGGCATTCGCGGTGATGTCCGCCAGTGCTGCACGGCGTGCTGCGAATGCCAGCTGACGAGTTCAGTAGCCGTGCCACTTCCTCTAATCGAGATCCCCTTCGAAAGAATCGGGACGGATCTCAACGGGCCATTAGACAGGTCTGCACACGGGTACCGCTTTATATTAGTCCTGGTGGACTATGCAACCCGGTATCTGGAAGCAGTGCCGTTGCGCAACATCTCCGCATGCAGTGTTGCCGAGGCACTGTTTAAAGTTCTCACGTGTCGGCGTCCCGAAAGAGATCCTGACTGACTAAGGCACGTCGTTTATGTCACGAACACTTTGTGAACTTTACGAGTCGTTGGGGATTAAGTCTGTTCACACCAGCGTCCATCACCCTCAAACGGACGATCTGGTCGAGCGCTTTAATCAGACACTTTAGAACCTAATTCGTAAGTTCGTCACTGAGGATGCGAGTAATTGGGATTAATGGCTCGAATCCCTATTATTCGCAGTACAAGAGGTCCCACAAGCCTCCACAGGCTTTTCGCCCCTTTGAGTTATTATATGGGCGGAAGCCACGCGGAGTATTGGACAGGATCTGTGAGGATTGGGAGGAGGGGCCTTCACTGAGTAAAAATGAAATTTAGTACGTGCTGGACCTGCACGCAAAACTCCACACCTTGTCACGTCTAACCCTGGAGAATTTGCGCCAGGCCCAGGAACAGCAGGCCATCTGTATAATAGGGGTACAAGCCTTAGAGAGTTCATGCCGGGAGACAAAGTCTGTTACCCACCTTGAGCTCTAAATTGCTCGCCAAGTGGCAAGAGCCCTTTGATGTCACACAGTGGGTTGGGAACCTCGACTATGAGGTGACGCGCACGGACAGGGGCGGAGCACGTCAAATTTACCACCTCAACCTGCTTAAACGCTGGTCTGAGGAGGTGCCCGTGGCATTGGCGACAGTGGTTCAGGAGGAGCTGGGACCGGAGGTGAGCACAAAACCGCTCCCCTGCGGAGACCACCTCTTGCCGTCCCAATTCACGGACGTGGTGCGGCTGCAGGCTGAGCTCGCCGAACTCAGCACTACCTTCATGGAGCACCACACTGAGACTCCCCCGGGGCGTGGTGGTGCACACCCGCCCGTATAGGTTACCTGAGCTTGGTTCGTTTCTGTGTGGACTTTTCGTAAGTTCAGCGAGGTTTGATATATACCCAATACCCTGGGTTGATGAGTTGCTTGACTGGTTTGGCACTGCTCGTTTTTATTCAACATTGGACTTAACAAAGGGATATTGGCAGATCCCCTTGACTCCTATGTCCCGTGAAAAAACGGCCTTCTCCACCCCGTTTGGTTTACAGTAGTTTGTCACAATGCTGTTCGGCTTATCCGGGGGCCCCGCCACGTTTCAGCGGCTCATGGATAAGGTCCTCCGCCCTCACGGGGCATACGCCGCGGCTTACTTGGATGACGTCATCTATAGTAACGACTGGCCGCGGCACCTCCAGCACCTGAGGGCGGTCCTTGAGTTGCTACAGCGGGCAGGACCTACGGCTAACCTGTGGAAATGTGCGATTGGACGGGTGGAGGTAAAGTATTTGGGGTTCCACTTGGTTCACGGGCAGGTGCATCCTCAAATTGAAAAGACTGCAGCAATTGCAGCCTGCCTGCCTCCTAAGACCAAAAAGGGGGTGCGACAGTTCTTGGGGCTGGTGGGATATTATCGCAGGTTTGTACATGAATTTTCGGTCCTTGCCAGCCCCCTGACTGATCTCACTATAGAGGGGGCCCCAGATCCGGTCCAATGAACGGAGCGGTGCCAACAGGCGTTCACTTGATTGAAGGCGGCACTGTGCGGCGGGCCACTTTTGCATTCACCTGACTTCTCTCTCCCTTTCTTGTTACAGACGGATGCATCGGACAGCACCCGTTAGTACTTGGCGCTTAAGCCCTTCAAGCTTAAGGTGGTCCACAGGCCGGGTGCACAGATGACTGTGGCGGATTTCCTCTCCCGAAGGGGAGGGGGAGGAGGGGTCCGTCACAGGCCGGATGGCTCCCTGGCCTGAGTTGGGCGGTGGGGGTATGTAGCGGAGCGGGCGTAGCCGAGCACCGCCTAGTGGCGAGAAAGCAGAAGCAGAGAGGTAAAGTGGTAAGTGGCAACACCTGGCATTAATTAACGTGTCTCTTTTTGCATTCTGCAGTGGGCGGCCGGGGGAGACGCCTGACTAGCTGAAAAGCCGACGCTGTCAGTCTGTGTGTGAGACTGAAAAGTCTAAATAAAAACCCTCTTCCTTGCACCCTGCTTATCTCAGAAACTTTGTCCGCATTGTCCCCAAGCCAGGGACCGTTACACACACATTTGTATTTAAATCAAGAGCTTGTAACAACCAGCCTTTTTCATCTTATTTAAAATAACTGGGTACAAAACACACAAGGGGTTCTTTTGACTGACAATGGTAATGAATAAGTTTCACAATAATGTTGACAAGTCAATTAAGGGGGGGGTGGCGCCGTTAAAATTTTGCGAGTGGGGGGGGGCAGTTTTTCCTTTGGTTCACCGCTCATTTTGACCACTCTATCTAAAATTTTGTCACCACTCACCACTAGTGGCCAGTGCAGTCACGAAAACACACCACGCACTAGCCATGCTGACAGTAATCTATTATTGTCCAGTAAGACTGACTGTGGAATAGAGCTGTCCCGACGGGACACTTCAAAATCACCCATTTTCCGGGAAAACCCGCGTAACTCAGGACGGTTGGCAACCCTACCCCCTTCCTACCATAACACACAGCAGACCAAATGTATTGTTTAGCTTTATCCCTCTGAATATCATACATGACACACATTATATGTAATCAGTTTAATATAAGACACTGTGCAACATTACACTTGCCATTTAATAAGACCTTGAACTTAATGTGGCAGCGTCACAAGCTTATAGCCCTCTTTTAGTTTCAGTTTAGTTTGCCAACCACTCCACTTGAGACTTTAGCTATGCTGCCAAAAACCATACACACTGCAAGCCATCTTACTAGGCGTTGGCCTATTAGAATCAAAGTCTAAATAAAATCTTCTCAAATGTATTGAAAGTGCTCATGGTTTGAAAACACTCATTAAAATAATGAAAAATATTCATATTAAAATAAAAAAGGTCAAATAATGTAACTTCTGATTTAAATTACAGTGGAACCTTGGTTTGCGAGCATAATTCGATCCAGAGACGTGCTTGTAATACAAAGCACTCATATCAAAGCGGGTTTCCCCATAAAAAATAATGGAATAATTCATTCTACAACCCACAAATATTTATATAAAAATTACAAAATATAACACAAAATATAAAGTAAAAATACATAAACCAATCATGAATCTGCCCGCATAAAGCCCGCATGCAGCACACCTGTTCTGAGCACTCCCAATAGCGGCGCATGTCAGAGAACTCGCGAGCTAAAGACTACTTCCTGGTTTTCCTCCGGAATGCCATGGCATACCACATGGGTGGCGACAGGTGTACCTGATTGGGACTGATTGCGGGAGCTATAAAAAGACTCATGCATTAGTTGCCATTTCCCGCGCTCTTGCCAAGCCTTGCTATTCCTGGGTTTGCTTTCTTCGGTTCTGACCAAGTTTCTGTTTCTTGCTATTCAACCCCACCACACCTGACAAAAACAAAATAACCTGCACTTGACCTTTAAAAAGACTTGTGGCTGGTGTGAGGGAGAGAGTAGAGGCCTTTCACTTTTGACTTTCACTACAACTCATGGAATCACTGCAGTCTGTTGGCTCACTGGGATCTTTTTCTTTTCATGCAACTTGAACAAGGAAACTATCCAATGATCGCTGCTTTTGCCTCCTTTTGAGGATTTTGCAGAAATGCTTAATTGCATTGTCATTAAACAGATTCATCGCTTGCACTGCTACAACCTTATTCGAGTGGTGCTTTTCTACAAAGTTTTGCACTGTTTCCCACATCTCCCTGATCTCATTTGAAGTTAGGAATCAGTCTTTTTCTATGCTAGCGTGGATGTTGACTATATGAGTGAGCCACAATTCCGCAGTGAGTGAGAGAGAGAAGCTATGATCACGTGTGGCTCAGCAGACGAAGCGCATGCATACTACTCATATTGCAAGACATCGCTCGTTAACCAAGACAATTTGTTAAAATTTTTTGCTCATCTTGCAAAACTCACAAAGTTACTCGCAATCCAAGGGTCCACTGTACTACTCTGTAGAACCCAAGAAAAAAATGTACATTACTTACATTTTCCTTGGAGAAGACCCTAGTAAAGCAAAGGTAGCGTGTCACCTTCGATTTAAACAGTCCATCTTTCCATAAGTCAGCATCCATTCCATCTGTGGTTTGAGCAACCTTTGGAAAGAAATAAGAATTTTAAAAAAGTACAGGTCCTTTTCTCAGACATTTCTTTTTTCTTTTAATCGATGTTGGTGGGTGGTAGGGACATTTTTAGTGGACCTATGCAACATTCTGTTTTGGGGACTACAATGCTGGGAGTTCAAACCCTTTGATGATCTGGGGCAAAGCATCAATTTGCTACACTTTAAGAAGAATACAGGTTAGAATCTTGAATCTAAACATTCTTGAATGTAAAATTCATCTTGAAGAATTTAAGTTGAACCAAGCAATTTAAACCTACAAAAAAGATAATAAAAAGGTAAACAATGAGGCTTTTCTATGTCCACAAACGCAACAGATGCAGCATTTTCATAATAAAAAAAATATATAACTAAACACTGCAATATACATTGCCTCTTAAAGCATGCATCCAATTTCAAAGCTCTCACTTTTAGGTGAGATTGAAATATGATTGCAATCAGAAAGAGAGAGAGAGAGAGAGGGAGGAGCATCAAGGCGCTGTGCAGAGCTTACAATTAAATTATTTACCCACTGCACTTCATTAAAGACGAAAAGTCAATATGTGGCGGAAAATGTTGATATTGAAATATGTAAAGGTATGGGAAACATGGAATCCTCCAAGTTATCCAGTTATCAGAGACAATACTGACCGAGATGATTAACGATGATTTTGAATTGATTAGCAGTGGCAGGGGCAGTGGTAGCCTAGTGGTCAGGGCACTGGCCCTTCAGTCGGAAGGTTGTGGGTTCAAGGCTCCGGACTGACAAGGTACACTGAGGTACCCTGAGCAACGTACCGTCCCCAAGCACTGCTCCCCGGGCGCTGCGCTGTTCGGCTGCCCCCTGCTTCACTCGGTGAATGGGTCAAATGCAGAGAAAGAATTTCACTGTGTGTCACGCTGTGCTGTGGTGTGTTTCACGTGTGACTATCACTAGCACATTATGAATTGATTACCCCACAAACAAAAGCCACAGCACCCCTATACCCAGCTTTGTTTATATCCTACATTTAACTTGAGCATGCAAGTGCTTTAAATGTTATGTATTCAAATTGAATAATTTAAGTTGACCCAAGCAATTTAAATCTACAAACTTTACTTCTTCTGTCCTCAAACATCTCATACCAACTCCTAAAATTTGCCAGCCAGTTGGGTGTCCGCTCCCCATTCTGAGTTCATTCATTCATCAGTTTTGTGCAGCAATTCATCCACTTACAGCAGTACTAGTACTACACAGTACTACTAAGTAGCAACCCTGTTCTGCATTACTGAGTGTGTAACTCGTACCACTGTTAGTGGTGGAGCGTGGAATTTCCGATTCCACTATTCAACACCATGTTCCCTTTACTACAATTCCAAGGACACACAGAATCGAGCTCTTAATGGTGAGTAATTTAATTGTAATCACTTTATTCACAAGATAAGTGTGCCAAGATAAGCATGAAATCACAGGACTTTTCCTTTGTATGTGACAATGTCAAAGTAGCCACACACAGACATGAACATCAAATTCATGTCATTTAACATAACATTATGCATTTCATGTTTCATTTCAATCATCTAATGTGTGTGTGGCAGCTTACTTTACCACAGTAAGTATGGCACTCTGGAAAGAATATTGCGCACCCCTGACAACTCTTGGTGCTAAGAAGAGATGAAGGTATTTGCAAATATTTTGTAGAACAAGAACGTATAAGCCTTTAAAAACAAACAGCAAGATTTGAAGCTTGATTCTGAATATTATTTGTAACCAGTGGAGAGCAGCCAGCACAGTGCCAGGCCTCATCAATTAACACCATGCCCAATCTAATGGTCAGGCTGTATGTGCACAAAGTTTCTCAGTCACTAAAAGTGTAAAGCCGTCCCTGTAGAGTGGAGGTTACAACCCAAATTCCAGAAAAGTTGGGACATTATTTAAAGTTGAATAAAATGAAAACTAAAAGACTTTCAAATTGCATGAGCCAGTATTTTATTCACAACAGAATATAGATAACATAAATGTTCAAATTGGGAAATTTTATACAGTGGAACCTCGGTTTTCGTCGGTAATCTGTCCGAGAACAATCGGTGAAATCTGAAACCATCCAAAACCGAGGCAGTTTGTTCCATATGAATCAATGTAAATCCATACATACCAAAAACACATTTTATAGAGAATAGTGTTTAACACTAAAAACAATAAAAAAAAAATTTATATAATGAATATGAAAGACTAGCGTAAAGAATAAATGAATATTTATTCAGATAGAGATGCAGAAACCAAAACAAATTTTTCACAGAACAAATTGACAAAAACTGAAACCGACGACAACCGAAGTCAACAAACATTGAGGTATTATTGTTTGGAAGGGGAATCCCCCCATAAGGACCTTAGGTATCAAGGCACTATCTGGGGTCTATCCCTTTTTGGTTTTTTGGCACCAAGACCTGTAGAAGAAATTATTGATATAGCATGTTTTGTATGTGTAAGTAATGGTTTTATTTGGGCATGGGGAAACCACACAAAATGTTCTCTCTCACAGGTGCCCTGAATCTTATCTTGTGTGTGTCCTTGAGCACTTTCTTAAACACACTGTCTGTCCATTGTGCTAGACGAGTATAAAACTACAAGGAGACGAGCAGGGGGGCTTTTCCTTTCTCTTAGCTTCGCTTCTTATATTTTCTCTGTCAATCTCTGCCTTTTACCATATCTTTTCTGCAGAACAAAAAAGGAAATTCTTTAAGGACTCGGGTCTTGGTTTTTGACAAAAATCTCCCTGACAACTGGCACCCCAATTTGGACCCACGGCTTCTGTGGACGGCGAAACGGAGGACACTGGACAACAAATTGACTGAAATTCTCTGTCTTTTCCCTGAGGTCCACGTTTGACAGAAGGGGCAGTGGCTCCCATCGCTGGTCTGCAGACCACTGGGTCCCAGCAGCAAAGCAAAGACCAAGTTAGTACAAATAAGATTCTTAAAAGGGGGGGGGATATATATATGGCTGTGAGGAGTTTAAGAGTTATGGTGGATGTTTAAGAGAGAAAACACTGTTTGTTGTCTGGAGTCAATACTTTATGGTTTGAAAAAGAACCGCACAGTAACTAGCCTGTCTTAAAATCTTGGTGTGGTGCCAAGCTCAGCCACGGGGGCTGAGAAAATGAGTCACAGGGACTGATAAATCCAGTTTGGGACTGGAGGGTAGTCAATTGACCTAAAACAATTGAAACTGCTTGAACA